>BGPT01003631.1:0-14596 GCA_003297045.1 Symbiodinium sp. clade C Y103 | reverse complement strand
GAAGCTCCGCTACCATGAAACGGCAGCACGCACCGTTTGAACTCACACAGGGGCAAGTCGTTCTTGAGCCAAAGGCCCAAGTGCACATCATGTGCAACTATGGATGGATACATGCTATGAATAGGCTTGATAATGCAAAAAAAAATCTTTTGAGTCAAAACCAGACATGCTCCTCAAAGTCTTGTTTTTTTCTTTTTGTTTTGGTCATTGTTTTTGTTCCTAATTCAAGATTCTGAGAAGACGTTTTGGATCCCTAGCCTTAAGTCTTGATGAGGGAAGTCTGGAGGGATGATATGGATCCAAAATAGTTCTCAAAATCTTGAATCTCGAATCCAGGAACCTTTGCAAAGCTTTAGGCATATAATGTGCAGATAGGTTCATGACCCAGAATGTTACTCAAAATCATGGGAAGAAACACAGCCATGACGTGAAAATAGAATAAGCAAACCAATTTCAGCATGGACGCTGACGTTTTTTGCAAAGCAAAATCCTGGAATATCCTGCGATTTATGCCTGGCGCAGCAATATTTTTCAAGACAACATTCCTTGCAAATAGTGGCATAATCTTGTACAATCCCCTTATATAAAGGGGTGCAGCACTTCTTTGAAAGGAATATAGGACTAATTTAAATGAGACTTGCAGCTGTGCAAAATTTAAAGGAGTGCAGCATTTCTTGAAAAGGAATATCAAGTTATGTTCAAAGAGACTTACAGCTTTGCAAAGTTCTTTTCAAAAGGCAAACAGCTCTATGGGAAGAGGACAATATTATTTCAGAATGGAATCCTTTGAGTAGCCACTTTAAACGATTGTGGTAATTATTCCTTAAAGAAAATGTTGGTGCAAGTATGGGCAAAGCTTCCTTCACAAGGAGGTGAACCATTTGATTGAAAAGCATGCAAAAATACAAAGAAGCATTACTATGAAGTAGAGCCCTTCCGTGATTTCCGTGTATGTATATAGTGCTTTTTGAAAGAGGCAGGTTATAGTTGTATGAGTGTGCACTATGCTAGAGGTATATTACAGATGTACTAAGGGAATATTAAAGGTATATTCAAGGTATACGAATGTTATATGAAACAATATACTAAAGGTATATTAAATTAGAATTGTATTTTAAAGGTGTATTAGATGTTTTTCAAGAGGTATATGAAAGGTATATTGATGATAAATAAAAGTGTTTTCAGGGTCACTAGAATTGTATATTAAAGGTATTTCCAAGAAAAACCAAAGGTACATTCATGGGAAATCAAATGATATACTACAAGTATATGACATTGTGCATCTATATATATATATGCGTATACACACAAAATATATTTCAACAGGAATATCAATGGATAGGTATACTAAAAGTATATCATATAAATTGTATAGTAAAGGTAAACGACAAATGTATTGGATGGCATTTCAAAGGCCTACTAAAGGTATCCGAAAGGTATATCAAAGGCAAGAACACGGCCAATAAAATTACACTTAAAGGTATACTAAAGGTATATTACATGACATGTAGAAGGGGCACGCAACAATACAAACAAGCACTGCTATGAAGTAGAACCCTTGGGTGTATTGGCATTTGTCGAAAGAGACAGGTCATGGTTGTATGTGTGCAATATGCCCCTCCCTATGAATGAAACATCTGAACAAGACAGGCAGCAATATCTTTAAGAAGGGAAGTCCTTCCTTAAAAACAGATGTCAGGCAAAAAAAAATGAGAGGGAGGCTGAACTGCATTAAAGGACGTATTGCATCTTTCCACATATTGTATTTTTTCGGCGAGAATACTGCTTCTTACTTAAGGGAATACCTTTCCTTCAAGGCAATTATTTTGAAGGAGGGGGCTTTTGAAAAAAAGGTCATACAAGAAAAATGAGAGGAATGCTGAGCTTCACTATGATAAACGATATAATGCAGTTGCATTTTGCCACACATTAATGACATTATAGTTTTCTTGCAAGAGTATTGCTTCTTATTCAGGGGAATGTCTTGTCTTCAAGGCAAATTGCAACCTGTAAGCAGCAATTTCCTTTAACAACATGTTTTTAAAGGAATGCATAATGTTTCAAATGCAAGTTACTGGCTGCAGGCTACAAGGTAGCAAAAGGTAGGTCTAGGGAGGGCTAGCACACACACACACACATATATATATATATATACATATATATATATATATATCCAAAACTATTGATATAAATATGTAGTTCCTCCCATTAGCTGATTCAAATGGATAGGATAACATCTCTTGTCCCATCACCGTTATATTAACACCCCCATTGTATGGTCCCAAGTATATCTACTTATCCCAGTAAAAGCATGGTTTCTAGGGGGTTCGTAATTTTAGGGGGAAGGGATCATAAGTCATACGGTAATTATACAACTAATGTGTGTATACAATACATAGAGAATAAACTACAGTATCTGGTCCAGGTGGCTTCGCAAAAATAATGCTCATCATTGGACAGTTTGCCGAATTCACCCATAGCGTGTTGAGACATGAACCACAAAAACCAATTTGTTGTCTGGTCCTTGATGGTTAATGCATAGTTCAAATACACACATGTACAAATGTGTGTATCTGTATATGTATATATGTAAAAATAAATTGTATACTGCCGTCAAATAACCAGAATATACACACATATATACATATATATACATTGATAATATATTATATATCAATTTATGGTAATGTAAGAACATCCTAGATATATAGCAACACATGGAGCAAACCATAGCAATCAAAGGGTCTGCCATAACAATTGCAAATCCCGGAACTAAATGGAGGTTTAGTTCGCTGGGGAAATCAACTATAAATAGGATATTTTCCAGGAAGCAACGATTGATGACACCGGAAGGTATGTAATTTTCACTGTGCACAGTGTGCATTGAAAATATGTTCGGGGAAAAAGAAAGCAGGCGATTCAAACACAAAAATAGCAATAACAACATTTAACACCATTTAGCAACTAAATAACAATTATAACCATGCGCGACACGCACACTTAGCTCAGGATGAGATCCCTGGGATCATCTTTGTCGAAAGACAGCAACCGAACAGGAAGATTGACAGGCCGCAAATAGGGTACCCCAAATCCACTGGTTCATCATGTTCCCTGTGACATGGAGCGTCCCAAATTCTAAACAAAACTATGTATTTCTCCAGATATGGCTGGGATTCTTCCAGATTTTTCCCCAGGTCTTGTCATCGCGGGAAATGACTGAGGGCCACCAATCTCGGTTGTTTAAACCTGCCGCTGAGGGGCCACCATGAAATTCGCGACATATTGGCCTGCGCAGCTCGAGGGAGGAGACCCAGCAAGCCATGTGGAGGATGACATTACTAGGAACATTCTGCATTAAATGTCTATCTAATTGGATGATATTGGATAATTATATAGCATAGGCATAGGGCTTTTTTTTTGGATACTCATTGCGAGAATCATTGGGATAGAATGGGAATGTACTCTCTGGCATCACAAATGGTTTGCTGTACAACCAAGGCTTGGGCCCTCGATAGAAAACCAACCATTGGAGCATCGAATGCAACCTCTCACCATGTCCACAATGGAACAAGAAATACCCTCTGGTGGAAAATCAAACGTGGCAGTTGATTGGAATTCTGAAATAAATGGAGGTTGGGAAAATCAACAAACTAAATGCACGGACAACATTAAACAACCAGCAGCCAAAGGTAGACACAGCTCACATTTTCCGGATGATTTTTGGCTCTTCTTAGATGATTCTGGATCACGAATTCTACTCCAAAATCAACAAATCCAGTATAAAACAGTTTCAAGTTCAACAAGCAGTACTTTCTAGCATTGACATCTGGATATAGTTGATGATCCCCAGTAATATTCAAAATCATTCTAGTGATCATCGGACCCGAAATCTCCAACATGGTTCCCAAGTCAAAGATCAGAAATCGGCCTCGGAGTGACCATAAATATGAAAAAATTGCTAAATCAAAGCATTCACAATCATAATCATAAGTATCATCAATCACATAAATATAAAATCCTCATGGGGTACTACAGTATACAAATACACCATTATAAATACCAAAGACACTTAGAGTTGTTCTCCGATTGTTCACCCAGGATGATGATCCGCTGTTTCGCGGTTTCGAGCGGTTCGAGGCACTTCTCATGAACGTCATCAAACACGTCATGCTGGAGCGCAAGGGCGTGCCACCCTCACCTTGGGAGATGAAAAAAATCCTGCACCACCAAAAGGATTGTTGAAAGATGTTGAAAGATTATAAACATCTATAAATCATGGACCACCTATCAACTGGTGCCGGATTTCTTCCAGCCACCTAAGATGTTCCGATGTTCCTGTGATTCTTCAAAGGTCTTCTTTGTTTCCTTTTTCCCCCATATTCGAGGGGGCTACACACTGTTGTACCATCAAAGGATGATCACATCTTGTCGGACTCATAACTAGAAATCGATGTGCACTTGGACGGTCAAGGGAAGAACTCTTAAATTCATCTGTACATATACACACGCGCACACACACACAGATGCGTGCATAAAGAAATACATATGTGTATATACATATATATATATATGCGTGTAACACATGTGAATCCAAATGCCTTGAGGAAAGGAATTTGTTGGTCTTTGGGGTATGTGGGTTTGGGGTCAAGTACATTCTCAGAGGACATTTGAGACACAAGGTCTAT
Organism: Symbiodinium sp. clade C Y103; assembly: GCA_003297045.1. Lineage (NCBI taxonomy): Eukaryota > Dinophyceae > Suessiales > Symbiodiniaceae > Cladocopium > Cladocopium sp. clade C. Next base: position 9,911 of record BGPT01003631.1, on the reverse strand, counting down.
ACATACATAAATTATAAAAATATATGTATAGAATATATGCACATAGGTGTATGGTGTATGTGTGAAAGCATCAGTCAATATGATCAATATCATATATATATAATATAACTATACTAATGTAGAATGTATTGAATAGGGTATTTGATGAGCTGGAAACCGACAGCTGGGCCTTTCCAATTGTTTAGATCCACCCATGCGGTTCTGACTTGCGCACGCTTCCTCACAGCTTTGCTACTGGCTGCTGGTTTGTACTCATCGACAAAAAAACAGTTGCCAGTATGTAAATATATGTGCATAGATGCAGGTAGAGATGTATATATATCTATATATAAACACATGGTAGTATTATATCAATAATTATCCATATGCATATGTATATATATATATATATCAAGGCTGAACGGCCAATAGCCAAATATATGAGGTTATATATATATATACGTCTATTTGAAACCAAAGTTCCTATGGGTGCAAGCCAAGCATTTCAAAATGGCTCAAATGATCGTTTATTTTGATCCATGTTGTTCGTGCTTGGGACTTTAAGTCCAACGAACCAAAGTTGAGCGGTTCATACCTGACTTGTCTGTACACTGTCAGTAATCCAATCCCACGTTAATAATAAACACCCCAAAGAGAAATCATTGCTTATTGAGAATTTACAAGTGAGTGGGACCATTTAAGGGCTGTTTAAATACTATGGGGATGGGATTAGGATGGGATTGGGATGGGATTACGGATTGCAGTGAGTTGAAACCACCAGTTGGACCAAATACTGCAGTGTATTCTCCATGTGTTGTATACATATATAATCATATATATATATACATATTTATTTATATATATTTATGTTCATGCATATGTGTATCTATATGTGTATATATATATATATACATATGGATGGTGGTTTTTGTTGTGATCCCCCTTCCCGTAGAAACCATGCTTAACCAGGGGACAACAACACCTATATATTTGGGACCAGGCAATAGGGGATAATTCATTTTGACAGATGAAAACGGAGGACCAATCATGGGATTGGTTTAAAGGACAATTTACAGGAAACCCTTCTATTCGATTGTAAAAACAGTGGTTTCCAGTAGATTTTCCCTTAAACAAATCCATTGAACCAAGATACTGGGACAGAAATCCCTCTGGCACCCCCTCCCTTTTTGATGGCCGTAAACCACCACCTAGTCACTGACCGGCGAAGAATCATCGCCGTGACCAATGAAGTCGCCCGTCAAGCCTTGAACGGGGTTGTTGTCATTCTTGCCATCAAAGCAGACATCTGCATATATTTTTGATAGTTGACTAAGCTGAAAAAAGGATAAAAAAGGCAATTTGGGGGTAGCTACCGGGTCGGACGTTTTCCACTATTTTTGCTTTCAACATTTTGAAGCTAGAACTTGTCGGTTGGCATGAGATTTCCACAGCTTTGGAGCTAAAACCATTCATCTGAATGGTATTTGCAGTATTTTCGATCTAGGACTTTCATGTTGCAAGCTTCTGATATTTTGGATCTAGAAACAGAAGGTAGACACAAGGATAGGATCAAGTATAAATAAGGCAAGATGAGGCAAGGTAGAAAGGTAGGCTTACCATGCAAGCCGTGTGCGTTTGGCGGGGGCAGCACCTATGAAGAACTCAAACAACTACATTGAAAAAAGGTAGAAAAACAAATGGAATAGATAAGGAACAAGCCGTAGATCAAATAATTTAGGATAATGATGGTAATTACGAAAAGATAAAGAAATAATAGATGCAATGAGCCAAGATCAAGAAAAATACAAGAAATTGAGAGAACATAGCTAGAACGATAAAGATGGATATAGATAAATATGAACAGATAAAACTGGATAGAACAGTAGATGGACAAAAAAATCAAACCCTTCGGACGTCTACCAAGTAAAACCCCACGCCCCAAATTTCAATGTTGAACAAAGCTCTGCATAGTTTTCTCGGCGCTCAGGGTTTGATTTTTTTGTCCACCCGCTCCAAGCACGCAACCCAAACTCAACATTGAAATTTGGGGACGCGGGGGCAGCAACAATACAGCAGGGGTTTGATTTCATCGTCCATCTACGGAAGTACATATAGATAGACATATATATATATATAATACAGTAATACATATAATACATATATATATAGATATACATATATGCAAATAAATACAGATAGACATAGATAGATATAGATAGGTATAGATAGGTAAACATATAGATAGGTATAGATAGACAAAGACAGATATAGATAGACATAGATAAAAATAGGAAGATATAGGTACATTTAGGTAGATATAGAAAAATATGGATAAATATAGATAAATATAGGCAGACATAGATATAGAAAGACACACATAGATATAGATAGATATACATATATAGATATAGACATAGATATAGATGGACATAGATATAGATGGACACACACATATATATATATATATAGATATAGATAGATAGATACAGATAAATATAGATAGATAAAGAACGATAAAGATAGATATAGATAATTGTGTACATATATGCAATTATATGCACATATAGATAAAGGCTGATGCAGATGTAGGCAGATATAGATAGGCATAGATAGACCTTAGATAAATATAGGTAGATATAGATAGATATAGACAGATGAAGATAGATACATACATACATGTATATATATATATATGTATACATATATGTATATATATATATATATGTATATATATATATATATATAAAATGACACGGATAAATACATATCAATATCAGATACAGCTAGATATATAGAGATAGATTTAGAAAGAACAATGTGCAAATATATATGCATATATATATATATACACACTATATAAATTCATTGACATATGTATAGGTATAGGTACATCTAGATATAGATAGACACAGATAGATATAGATAGGTATAGATCTGTATACATATAATTAGATAGGTATAGATATAGACAGGCATACATATATAAATATAGATAGACAAAGATAGATATAGCTAGTTATAAAAGAGGTATAGATTTAAATATATAGATAGATCAATGGAAAGATGGATAGATAGACAAAATAAGATCAAATGATTGCAGATGCAAATGATAGACAAGACAAAGAATATAACACTATTTTTTTCAAAAATGGACTTAAAACAAAACCAACGCATAGTATAGACAAAGATGAATTAAAGATCAGATAAGCTCATGATAAAATACGATAGTGAGGATAAGATGAAACTATACAGATGAGATCTAATAAGATTGGATAGACTGGATGAATATGCTGAACAATTCATTGAATAAGACAAGAGGGAAAAGCAAGAAGCAGAAACGACGCAGAAAAACAAGGAAGAAAAAAAAGTACACATGGGAAAAAAAGCAGGAAAAACAAGCAAAGAACAGAAAGAAGAAACATTAGAGAGAAACAGAAAAGAAGAAAAGTACAACCACGAGAAAACCATAAAGCAGAAAACCACCAAAGAAAAAGCATAAAAATAAGCGGAAGGCATGAACAAACGGAAAAGCAGAACAAAACGGCAAAGAATCGGACAACAGAAAAGCAGAAAAGGCAAAGAAAGCAAAGAAGCAGAAAAGGAGAGAAAGCTAAGAAGCAGGAATCGGAAAACCAACATCCTAAATCTTGTCCAAAAAGAGACCTAAAATGAATAATTAGCCATAGTTGCTCCCTCCTAACATTACCAACCATCATTCCAGTGTCGTCGCGATGAGCTTGTAAAATTTACAGTATACAGAAATATGATGAAACATCTGCAAACCCTGGTGACCACCCGTTGGCAGAGGACCCTCCAACATCCTCAAACCATCTGAAGTCGCTTGCACACCCCTTCCCTTGTCTTCACATTATTCACCCAGTCTGAGGATGACCTCGCAATTCCCCAGCCAAACAATACACATCCATTTTTTCCCGTTTTATATTTCGCGGATGGGGTTAGGACTTTTTTTTGCGGAAACCTGAATTGAAATCGCTACCATTTGACCAGATTGTGTAGTTTCAAACAAGGATCCAAGGAGCTACCCTCTGCCAGTTGGCTTGCACCATATCTCCATATTTTCAATGTTTTGCTTCTAGACTAGATACCCGTATTTTCAGGGTATCTGCAAATGCTAGCCGCTAGCCGTGCTGCCATTAGCATCCATAAACCATCGCCCCGTTTAAGTTACCAAATTACTGAAAAACTCACTGGAAATGTCCTTTCCGTGATCAAACATGAAATGTAGATGGTTTTCGTATTGTTCTCCATTGAGTTTTCTGATTTCACAGTGCCACCTTTGATGACACCGGTAAGATCCATGCCGTCCCATGTCCAGTGCTGGCCCAGCCACGCACAGGGGGAGTGTGCCGAGTCTCTCGAGACCTTACGAGGTCATCGATAGTTGCCCAAACCAAACCATGATTTACGTGACATCGCAGTGAAGCCGTGGTAGTTTGTAAGTAGTTTATATCAGTAGACAAATACATGTATACATGGTTCTATGTGTGTATACATATGTATGCAGTATGCATATATAATCATATTTATGTGTGTGTGTGTATGCGACCGTACGACACGAAAACATCAAACATGACACATGATGACACATGCAAATACATGCCAATTCAATCCAAATCATAACAATTGATCAAAATCAAAGACAAATCTTATCGATATCCTTCCTATTTCTATCTTTCTTTGGCTGCAGGGATATATGAAAGCTTTGTATGTTTGATTGTTTGGTGTCTGGCTTCACCGCTTAGCTCGGACCCTTTAAGATGTTGGGCACCCATGCTGTACATCAATTGGCAAGTGGACGCTTCCTTACTTTGAGTTGCTTTATGCACTACCCAAAAGAAGCAGAACACAAATGTCTATAGATTGATGCCTTTCCTACCGCAAATAGCTTTCAAATCTCTGTGAACTTGCTACTAAACTGCTGGGTCTTGCTTCCGAGGGTCATGTTCTTGACGGTTCACGAGCCGCTTGAAAAAAGGCGTGTCGACACGAGACCGCCCCTCTAAAAGTCTACTACCACCACCTGGCCCAACCACTCTATTAGACTGGTCGTCCAGGTCTATGCACCGGCCAAAGCAAACTGGAGAGGAATAAGAATAACTGCAGGAGGTGAAGATCTGCATTCGCCTACTGTTTCGAAAAGCACAATGAATGCGGATATGTAAGTCAATGGCATGTCAAGATCTGTCGAGGTTCAATCTATACTTCGCTGTTGCGCTTCCGTAGCGCGAACTGCCGGTTTCATCAACTTTCATCCACCATTTTCGAGCCGATAATACCAATAAGAGCAAGGAATTGACATCCACAGGAACCCAACTGGATCACTTCACCAAGCCCTATCTGTGAACCTTAAACTGTTAGAATCCGTTGGATTCCCAACAACAAAATGCCCAGAAAACAGGGATCCAACATTTCGCCCTTTCGGAACCCGGTTTTATCCACCAGAGGTTGCCTGAAACCGAGCCACATGCCCTGGATGAAGCTTCGGGGTTCATGTTGTTTGCTTCAAAGGTGGTAATGATGATGAACTATCCCAATTGAATATCACTCAAGCACTGCGGGAATCACCACAAAAATATCGGTTTCAAGGGACATGTATCTATATAATTCTATATATATATATATTTCACGTCCAGCAAACAACTGAGACATGTAGCCTCCTGTAAACACTCAAATAGATTGGGAAAGAAACACCGGTAACTAGACAATTTTCCGAGGGAACGATGGGCACAACTACGTCCCCCTCCAGGGTACCACATGGACCACATGCTGTTTCCTGGTCTCCACAGAATCCCACCTCTCTGTTGGCATCCACACGCCCTGGGCGTGCCCCAAGTGCCCAACAGCTCAACGAATGAGCCAAACTTGGAGGTAAAGTTTCGTGAGATGAGAAATGCTGGACATGATACCCTCTGATAATTTAAGATTGCTATGGAAAATGACTTCTTTTAGTAGGTATACCATCTCTCTCTCTCCATGGCAATTTTCCAATTTTCCATAGCTGTGTTGTATTATGTTGTATTACTCGAGGGCAATCTCAAGTAGCATCCCTCCAACTCACATAAACTCCGCCAACTAGACGATCTTCCTCTAAAACTTGGGTGATATTGTGTGATTATCGGGGCCTGTGTGCATCTCAAATGCATATTGGTACAGCTAGTATGTTGATAAACATCTAGACTCTCGTGGCGTTAAAATTATATAACTGAACAAAAGGATCATCACACTCACAATGATTGCCCAGGTCACCAATTTACATCGGAAATATATCAAAACCTCAAATCGCAACCCCCCTGCGTATCCCTGGCTGATGGTTTGATAGGGACAAGCTCTCGAATATACTCAAAGATATTGAGGATGTCATCCCCTGCTGGTCATTTAAAACAGCTATGGACCATGGAAGCTATCTCCGAACTAAATGGATATTTTTACACTCGGGTAAACTATGGTAAACTAACATATCTATTGAACATCACCATCTTGAAGTTCGGTAAATCAACCATGAATGGGCCATGGCTTCCGTAGCTATGTTAGCTTACCAAAGGGTAAATCCTATTGACATCATTAAATCCTAGTAGCATCATTAAATCCTATTAAATCCCCATTAAATTCCATTAAATCCCTTTAAATCCCAGTGAGCCCCAGTAAATCCCATTAAATCACAATCATATCCCAATAAATGGACGGTGAATTTCCCCAAGGGTCACCTTTCAGGGCACAGGCACCATGGGAAAACTGAGCCGTCCACCTGGCGTTACCTGGCGGAACGGCCGGCCGTGGATCGGTGCCTTGCTGGATCAGTGCAAATCATCCCATATATATCTATATATATGTATATATATATGTGTGTACAATATATTTACTAATGCACATGTTTTTCAAAATTGATTATTAAACATAAATGTATAATTACCGTACATTATGTACATTATATTTCACAATATGAAATTATATACTATCATGGATAAAAATATATGAATTCAAATATATTGTACTATGTGTTGATCTATCATATAATATATTAAAGTATATTATATAACATTAGGAATAGCAAATGTTCAATGGCTAGGAGAACTATCGTATGTAAAAAAAAGTTTTTGCAACGCATTGCGACACTCCTCTGGTGGAACCCGGTTTTTTCTCCCAGCCGCAGTGGGAACATCTAAGTGAATCTGTACAAACTGCGGCTGCCAAAGATCATAGCCAGGGCAGATTCCCCGTAGTTTCACGGCGTCACATCTTTAACGACGATGCCGACTGAGACTCTTAGACTCTTTGCTTCATGGACGAAGAGCCGTAAGCTGTACAGCTGTTTAGAGCTGTACTGAGTGTTTCTAGATTCTAGACCAACGTCTTGCAAACGAGGGCTATGGCATACGGACATATATAATGTTGAGAACTGGTCAAAAAGAGATCATGAGCTCTTAACAATGTGCATCAATGTTCTACATCTTTTGAATAGAATTTCTGCTAATTCAGCCATGGGAACTTGATCTAGCTAATAAGAGAATATGTCATTATTTGAGCTAAAAAACATAAGCATACAAATATATGATGTATCATATATCTATATATACTGTATATATAAATTATATATATATATATGTAATTGATATAGATTTCTCACGTATGGTTGGAACCGGTCAACGTGCTCTTTCTTGTAGCGTCTGCAGCAAAATTCAGGATTCACTGAGGTGTAGCTTCTCGAAATCCGTCCGGAACTCCTCGAACCTTGGGGTACTTTAACCTACCAAACATGAGAGAACATACGCATATCTAGCAATGTAACCAACAAGAAGTAGAGGATGTAACATGATGCAACTAACCAACACTGGCAGGCTATAGAACCAACAAAAATTGATATTATACAGTGCATACAGTACAACTGGTCCTCGTTACATCTTGTTACCAGATCCCCAAAGGCGCGGTATCCCATATGTCACTTGCGCTCCACCAAAGGGGACTGGAGCCTTAACAAGGCCTACCATTCGGTCATGGGAAGACCTTGTGATCTGCGTGCCTGGGCATTGAAGTTTTCCAACTGCTACAGCTGCTACAGGAGTCAAATCCTGCTAGAAACGCCATTAGGTCACTAGGACTTTTCAGACCTCGATAAGTCCTCGTAGAACACGGTGATAAGTGGCTACAAACAAGCGGAAACGACAAAAAATCCAGGTAGCAACATCATCAAATTTACCATAATAATGATGGGCTTTACTGCTCATGACTTGTGCGTAATTGTACCACACTTGTTGGTTCTAAATCTTGATACTCCAACGGGTCATGCCCATCCCGATTTTGCCCAGGGAGCTGTTCCCTAGTGGGTCTGATCATGAAGTCCGCGGCGGCTTCGCAGATTGCATTGCAAAGATAAGCATGTTCCTGACAATAGGATGCGCATCTGGGAATCTTAGATTATCATGGATAATCTGGGCCACTGCGAGCAAAAATATCTACTGTATATGTTTGTATAGATGTATTATACACATACCCTCTGGTAAACTAACATAACTATTGAAAATGGCCATTTATAGTGGATTTTCCCATTAAAAATTGTGATTTTCCATGGTTATGTTAGTTTACCAGAGGGTACATTTTGCCTTGGACCATCCATTTTGAAGCAGGCCCCCTAGGCTCCAACGAAGAAATGACATACATGTGGTGAAGGATGCCCTCACCGTACCTAGAAAAATGATCCGACATGGGTTTAATGGCCGTATGCCCCCAATATGGCCATTGTATGTTGGGATAGTGACACCATAGGAAAACCATGGGAAACGTAATTACATGCAATTACCCCATTTCATCCGCTGGTCAGTCAGCTTTCTTCGATGCTTCACTTGGTGCATCGTCCCACTTGCCAAGTGGGAAGTAACCATGGAAAAAGCCGATATAAAGCCGATGCAAGTTTATGTGTTCATGTAGATATTCATGTTTAATATACAATTTCTCGCTCCGTCGCAATCTCAGAGAGTTTAATAGAAGCTGAAGGCGAGCAGGTGGCCCATACATATTTGGGTGTGTACAAACATGAATGTATACACACATACATACGTGTGCATATAATATTGCATGTATATACTGTATATATATATATATACATATTATGTACCAGTAGTACCGCACAAGGCGGTGGCGGAAGTTTCAGGAATAGCACACTATAGGAGAGGTGAGTTGTTGTGAGTCATGGATGGCAGAGCAGANAGCAGATCCACTGATGGAGCAAAAGGTGGTTGGAGCGTCGGCCTATCTATCTGTCTATCTATCTGGCTGCCTAACTAACTGACAAACTGATTAACTGACTAACTGACTAACTGAATAACTGATTGACGGACTGACTAACTAACTAACAACCTAACGAGCAAACTAACTAACTGACTCACTGACTAACTGACGAACTGACTAACTGACTAACTGANAACTGATTGACGGACTGACTAACTAACTAACAACCTAACGAGCAAACTAACTAACTGACTCACTGACTAACTGACGAACTGACTAACTGACTAACTGACGAACTGACTAACTGACAAACCGACTAAGTAACTAAGTCACTAACTAACTAACTAGCTGACTAACTGACTCACTGACNCTAACTGACTGATTGACTAACTGACTAACTGACTAACAAACTACCTAACTGACTAACTGACTAACTGACTAACTGACTAACTGACTGACTAACTAACTAACTAACTGACAAACTAACTAACTAAGTTGTTAAGTTGTTAAGTTGTTAAGTTGTTAAGTTGTTCAGTTGTTCAGTTGTTCAATGGTTAAGTTGTTAAGTTGTTAAGTTGTTAGTTCAGTTCGTTAACTGACATCTCAAAATTTGCTTAAAACCCTCAGTTTTTGACACTTTTTACTTCCAAATGTGCTTCGCGCCACAGCGCCGTGCACTTTTTCGACAT
>BGPT01003630.1:2096-28443 GCA_003297045.1 Symbiodinium sp. clade C Y103 | reverse complement strand
GCTGCAAACGCTGTTTTCAACACTTTTTACATAGACCCTGAAGAAAACCTAGAAAAACCCTAGGCAAAACCCTAAATTAACCCTAAAGAAACCCTAAATATCCCTAAATGAACCCTAAAGAAACCCTAAAGAAACCCTAAAGAAACCCTGCAAAAACCATATGAAAGTGTATATAGTGAAGTACCTGGTGGGCGTAGCGCNAGAAACCCTAAAGAAACCCTAAAGAAACCCTGCAAAAACCATATGAAAGTGTATATAGTGAAGTACCTGGTGGGCGTAGCGCACGTGCTGCGGGTATATTTAGTGGGAGCAGGAGGTCATTCCAGTCCTATTCAAACCACCGGCCATTCTCTACTAGGCATAGGAATGGACATCGGCTCACATCGGATATTCATAACGTAGAAACAACTTCAGTCTCAGCTGCTAAGTAGATTCCTGCATGTATGGCTAGGAAATAGTTCCATGTCTACAGAAAAACATGAGTAGAGATGGATGGAAGCCGTGTTTCCTCCTTAGTTTCTAGACTTGTTCACCAACTGGGACATCTTCAACCATGTTAACCAATCCTTATATCTCGCTGCAAATCCTCTGACTGGCCCCTGTGGCCCTAAATCTTTCCTTTTCTTAGAATTTCGCATCAAGTACCGTGCAAAATAGCTCATCTTAGATACTCAACGGCTATACAGCATAGGATTGAATCCCCAATTTATGAATAAACCATGACTCATGAAGCTGCCATTCACCAGTTGATTTATGCACTTTTTGATGGTTGACACCCCACTTTCATCGATTTTCATCACTATCATTCACCAGTCGGTTCACCCAAGTATTGATGTTGGGGAAATAGTCACCTTTCTCTGCTAGGTAAATCAGGCAAATCCAAATTTATGCTGCTTAAATGCTAATTGTTTCTAGGCTTTACCATGTTTTACCCAGAACCACTCCTGCGGTCGACCACCGAACGGGGTCTTCTCGTTCTTTGCACAGAACCGGACAGTCAGCCGTGGCAGCTATGCTGCGTCCGGCGCGCGGGTGCCATGCGGAATATGAGCAAAAGAGGGCCGAAGGGAGAGACCGAAGCGAGAGGAAAAGCACAGTCATGTGGTAAACCTTGTGTCATAAACCCAATCTTTTTGGGTATGGTTGAACAAATAATTGTCTCCAATGGTAAATCGGTATGGCTTACTGTTCAAGTGGTGAAAGTGGGTAAATTGGATGATCCGTGGACAAAGCAAAATTGATGGAGGGTCTCTAGGCAGTCTTCACGAATGGGAAGACCTTTGAGATCTATCTAAAGCCAATTACGTGGGGGGTTCGGATGGATCAATGCACTGGTTTTGTTGGGAAAGCTTAGAGGAACCCTTGGATTTTTGCCATAAGCTTTCTGCAACTTTTCACATTAGCTAGCTTCAGGAAATGGAAAATGATTGAACACACCCAAAGGCAGGGACTTTTTCCGGGCAAAATTGTGAGATTCCTTTGGAACAAAACTGCACTTTAAATAGTAGCGGTTTAGAAAATGTGTGTAGCCCTACAAACGGGATGATTTAATGTACCCTCAGTCATGGTTGGTTAGTGGGGATGGTTTATCTTTGTGGATCCCATATTCTATTGTATCGCACAAGCATTGTATATTCAAAGGATAATAAGTTATCGATATATGGATATAACATAATACAACAATAATAGTGGCAATGTCAATAGTATGGATAACACATATAATATGGGCATTTATTATAACACTGCAATTCACGAAGCTGAAGAAAAGGGCAATTCCAGTGACGTCGCAGTGAACTCGCTTTGGAGCCTGTCCCGCTGAAAAGGCTGCGACAGCTTCGAACTGCGATCTCGTTGCGGCCTGTGTCACCTACAACCTTTCCACTAGGAAGAGTCAGGAGTCACGTGGAGGTGATGAGCCTGAACCACTGCAGTGAAATCAATGCGTATCGACCTACATTTGGTACCCCACCAGTAGATCAACATACAAGTAGACATGGAAATGCCCATGGTTTCCCAGCCAAAATTACCTACACAAATCGTGCCTCTGCATATTTAGATTGATTTACGGGAAGCGACCCTGAAAATACATGCGTTCATGTGCGTGATTGCAAATTCAAGTTGATGCTGTTTTTGAGTGGGGAACGGAACAAAAGACTATTTTTGGCACATTCCTTGGTTTGTGCGCCAGGTGATGATTTAAAAAACATGAGTGATTCATGGTCATGAACAGTATGGTCAAAATCACTCCCATTGTGGACAAGTCATAGACATGGCCAATCTTAGATACCTTGCTTTATTTTAGTTGATGAGGATAATATATACCCTTTATAGAAAAAAACAATTCTCCCGAATGTAACATTGTTGGTTGTCTATCCCACTACAAGCGCATCCCATTATTTCCACAATACCCATCATTATCCCAAACTTCCTACATGATCCATTGTTAACATCCTTACCTTAAGGCATTTTGATTTTTGGGCAAAGCCATTTATCACTATTGATGTCAAACTCAGATTTAGACGTGACACCTGCTCCTGTATCACATCAATTTGCTTCGTCTCAGGCGGTCTTGAATCCTCGACGTCTTGGAGACCCTGCATCCTGCATGTGTGTGTGTGCGTGTGCCTTGCTTAAAATGAATTTGCAGACCTCACCTGTATGCCTGTACTGTATGTGTATATATATATATCATTTTGTATATATGATATGCATATGGCATATACTTTACCCAGCTATAAACAGGCTATATTACATATGGTGGACCAAGAGAAAGGAGTATCCCTCAGGACATCCAGATTCAACCACCAACAACTGGGATTCAACGCCATATACTGTATCTGCATTTAACCATATTTGTGGGTCGAAATCCAATCTCAATTTTGGATAATCTAGGTTGGCTGAACAAAAATATCACCTTTGAATATGATTTTGCCCATTTCTTCTAGTTAAATCATAGCAGCTGGGATCGCAGATCTCGAGTGGCCTGGACCAAAACCAGCCAGACCATCGGCAAAAGCAACACGGCCAATGGATTGAAATACGGCCCTGAGGGCCCAGAAAATGGTTTATCCAGTCTTGAGTCCAACACTGGTCAGTGATGAACGCAGCCAGATTTGAAGGAAAAAATGATATATATATATATATGACAAATGATAGATCTACATCTGGTTGGTGAGGGTCTGATGGTCACTGCACCTCAAAAAGTTATGTTTTTTTAATCTTAGTCAGATGTGAGTTTTAACATCAACCCTGGAAGCACACCATGAATACAAATTATGCACTGCCGCAATGGCTATAGATATGACAGGCCAACGAGGGGTGTTTCCTTTGATATGGTCTGCGCCTGCGTGCGGATTTTGATAGGCCAAAAAATGGATTTCATATTTTGTGGGATCTTCTGGAAGCCAAGGACTGGAAATCGGCAAATAGTTTTGTTCAATTGCTTGTCACTTTTTTATCACTTTGGATCAATAGCTCATCGATATGTGCTCAATAGGTTATCAATATTTCATCAATGTGTTATCAATATGTTTGCAAGAAGTCACCAAGAACCAAGGAAAACACCTGGTGTTGACCAATTTTGCTTTGAAACCATTCAAAATAGCAGGTTTTCAGCGATTGTTTGGCAAATTTAAGGAGAAAAGATATGAAAAGCAAGAGAAACAGCTGATGTTCATCAATGTTGTTTCTAAAAGCATGCAAAGTAGATCAAAGTAGCATGTTTGCTAGCAAATGATAAACACCTTAAAAATTGATGTTGAAAAAAGAGAGATCTATATATATATATATATGTATATATATATATATTGCGGGAAAAGAAATCGACCACGATGTATAATTCGTTATATTTCGTTTAATCAATTTTCAACATTTTTGTTAATGGTTTATCGATGGCTTATCAATTTCGATCAAAATCTTAGAATCTAAGCTGTGAGCAGCAAAAAGCGCTGAAAACGATGGAAACAGCTGGTGTTGACCAATTTTGTTCTGAAAGCCAGGCAAAGTAGCAGGTGTCCACCCATTTTTTGGCAAATCTAAGGAGAACAAATTATGGAAACCAGGGAAAACAGCTGTTCATCAATTGAAAACCATGCAAAATAGAAGGTTTGCTAGGAAATTGACAAATAAGTGACTGATAAAATGAAAAGTTTGAAAATGGATGATTGATAAATAATTGACTTGAAAAAAATAAACAAATAACTTATTTGTTTAACCTCCAGACTGTGGCCTCCACTTCCAGATGACCAAGTCTTCCAACCAGCAGGTGTTCATGCAGGTATGGGTCAAATTTCAGTGCCGTTTCCCAGATGAAACATGGCGTAATCAAACATGGCTTTTCCGCTCGGAAATCCCTGAACTAAATGGATGTTGAGTGGGAAAACCATCCGTAAGTCGTCGTACATCCGGATTTTCCATCTTTGATTCCCAGATGATTTACGTCGCTTTTGTCCATGGTGTGCCCCTCACGGGGCAATGTTGCAGATCTACATCTGCACAGCCCCGCTTCCAATGTCTGCAAACATCAAAACAAATGATTGTTTTGAACCACATTTAGAATTGCACAAACGAGTTTCATAACATCAGGTGCAGTCCATCACTGACCAGTGTTGGACTCGAGACTGGGTAAACCATTTTCTGGGCCCTCAGGGCCGTGTTTCAATCCATTGGCCGTGTTGCTTTTGCCGATGGTCTGGCTGGTTACCAAGTCCAGGCCACTGGAGATCTGCGATCCCAGCTGCTGTGTTTCAGGTTTAGCCAGTGTCATAAACATGTATGTATCTATTTGATTCTATGCACATGTTTGGGACAATCCCACCAACACCACAGCCGGCAATATAGCTGACCTTTTGTTCTGGGAGCTTAAGGGTTTCATCCGACGCAGCCAAATTTGAAGGAACAAATGATATCTATATATATATATGGTAACCCCCCCCAGAACCTACCTTTCTTCATTTCCTTTCTTCATGTCCACTCACATCCTTTCACCTTGGCTTACACCCTTTCAATATATCTATATATATATATATATATTATATATATGACCAATGATAGATCTAGATCTGGTTGGTGAGGGTCTGATGGTCACTGCATCTCAAAAAGTTATGATTATTCAATCTTAGTCAGATGTGAGTTTCAACATCAACCCTTGCAGCACACCATCAATACAAAATATGCACTGCCGCGCCTGACTGGTTTACATCCCGGGGTACTCCCTTCATTGGGGGTATTCCATTTTCAAGTGGCCTCAGTTGTATACTAACCACTGGTTGGTAGTGAACAAAGCACTCAAAAATAAGAGCCGATGAGGAGTATCATCCACAGGTATGGGTGGAAAAGCAAAATATAAGCAGAGTACGAACAAGACATTGTTTAAAAAGGAAAAACATCATGATAAGAATTTGAAAAACAATCTAGCAATAGTAATGACTATAATCTACATTTGAACCGCCAACCAGGGAAGTTTTAGAAGGAGACTCATGTGCAAATAGGTCTTTCGCCCACCTTGATTCAGCCGTGCTGGGGTTTTGTTTGGATGTGTCACCATCCATTGAATATGGATCCACCAACAAACATGAAAAACATAGCACCAAAACTGTCGTAGCCCCTTGTGCCTCAGTCACAACCCCCCAGCCTCATCCGAATCATCCGACAGCTCGAACAGAAGAATGTCGTCCACTTCCCGCAGCAGTTGTTCGCTGCTTTGGGATTATCACTCGTGTATCATATTCATAGAGGTTTTACCATCAAAACTGGTAGTTAACATGGTTTAATCATGTTTAATTGTCTGGAATTGGGATTAATGCAACTAATATCGACTAAAATGATATTGAATACCCCCACTTCAATGGCCCAAAGTCGTGAAATACATTTCATCAGGGTTTCGTCTGCGGGGTATTTGATATCAGGGGGAAGGGATTAGTGTTAGGAAAATCTTGGGCCTGCAAACACTGGAAAATCTTAAGCAATTATTTTGTCATCTTGTTGTCATTGTGTTGTCATTTGTTTGAAATTCATTTCTAAATTTGGGAATGGAAAATGCAAAAATAAAAATAAAAATGACTCCCAATCTGGGAAATGGCCCAAAAAAAAAAAACAAGAAAACGACAAAAATCATGAAAAAAAAAACAACAAAAATGACTCGCGTGCTGGCAAAATTGCGTTTTCGGACTTTCCAGGTCGGCTCCGGATCCATCCACCAGCGCCGGATGAGAAAACGACAGGAAAATGACAAGAAATGACAAAAAAAACAAAAGAATGACAAAAAAAAATCAACAAAATGATAACACAAATGCCAACAAAATGATAAAAATACACCGCAAAACAAGAATGACAAAAAAATGACAAAACCAAATGACAAAAACATGACAAAAATAAAAATTCAACATCGTTGTTTCAGGTGCAAAAGTATCTGGGAGTTCGGATATGACACACTCAATACTGGATGGCAGGGATTGAAGCAGCAAACATTTACGCATTTTAGGGTTGTTGTTTCAAGACCATGACAACATGTTCTCCACACTGCGGAAATGTGTGTCTAGGAAATAGCAGTTTGGCACCTGAAACATGGAGCTGCACATTCTAAATCCTTGTGCTGCTGTCTGACCCGATGCTCCTGCACGTCCAAACATAATTTCGACATAGTTTTTGCAAAGAAATGCAAAGTGTTATGTATTGTCCCTCTGTGGTTCAAATGCATCTTGGTGAGGGTTGATGGTTTACCCATAGTGGCGGCTCTTTTCCAGCAGTGATGTTGTGGGACCGAATGGATGTTCATGTGGTACTGTAACTTCAATGCTTCTGCCAAAAAAACTTGCTCGTCAAAAGGGACATGAATCGTTCCTTGGGCTTTCAGAAGCAAGCAATTCGTGTCGATTCTCAAACTGGAGTCTTTTGACATGGGTTTCAAATCCCTATCCGCATATGTATATCTACATATAATATATCTACATCTATTATATATATAACATATATATATATAACATATATATAACATATATATATATAACATATATATATATATAACATATATATATATATATAACATATATATATATATAACATATACATATATATATAACATATATATATATAACATATATATGTATATATAACATATATATATATAACATATATATATAACATATATATAACATATATATATAACATATATATAACATATATATATAACATATATATATAACATATATATATATAACATATATATATAACATATATATATATATATAACATATATATATATAACAAATATATATAACATGTATATATATATAACATATATATATAACAAATATATATAACATATATATATATAACATATATATATAACATATATATATATATAACATATATATATAATGTGTATTCCAGAATAAGGCTCATCACAAATATGTACCGTCGGCCTCCAAGAGCCTTTTGAGCCGGTAGACTTCATTCCAAACCTTTCAGCGATTTTCGGGGGGAGCAACTTGGCAGATCACAACAAATAATGCGGTAAACACAATAGGGATAGTCTGTACCAACCGTTTCTGGAAATATTGGGGGTGGTTTGTTCTTAGGTTTGCCACACTAGTCGTTTTTTGGGTGGGCCAAAGCTGGAAATTTATCAAAATTGATGGTTGATCATCATTGTCCCTTCCGCAGATGGCCATGAAATGCTCCGCCATTTCATGGCCAATCTTGGAGACCTAAACAATAATTTCTAGCTGGGTAGCTCCCATGTGTGGCAAAATATCGCACTGAACTCAAGATAAGTTATATAAGGTTCTTTATAGCTCCAATAAACGACCTGCATCGCGGATGCACAGATGCATCTACAGTTGAATGGATGTGCATAAGCCGCCAACTCGCAATTGGGGGGGCCATTTTGCCATCCCCGCCGCAAGACTCGCCTGTTTTTCTGCGGCGCGTGCCTGCTGCGCTGCCCAACGCGCCGCCTCCACGCGCAGGCAGGGGTAGATCCAAGTATGTTCAGAGGGAGAAATAACGATTTGACCCACGAAAACAGGGAACTATTGAGAAATAATGAGCAAAAACTGGTGAATAACCGAACAATAATGGATTGATCAGCCTTCTGACCAAAAAAAGAAACCATGATAACCGAAACATGTTGGGGTGATGACTAGAGCCATCGTTTATGCTGCCCGGCCTGTCGATGGTCAAACCACTGCTGGCTCCGTTGTAATTCTGCTCATGAGATCCTGTGTTTCTTGTTGCTGAAATCATCATTTGTCTGTAAATTGCCCCAACAACCCTGAAGTGTGGGTAGTAACTGCAACTATACCACCCAGTTCTAAACTGCCAACCTCAGTCCGAGCACATACTAACCAGGTTCTTTGAGTATGTAAAGATATATATATATATATACATGTATATATATATATACATGCTCTGCCGATTTCAGAAACCCTACCAAAAGACAAGTTTGTTTAGCTGGTTAGTATACACCATCAAAATATCAAAATGTTAAACTCCTCATCCAAGGTTACCTCCCCATATCGTCCCACCCCAATGGTCATACCTCGGCTTCGAGGCGATAGTTATTGGCACTGACCTGGCGACTCTGGTATCCCAAAATCATGGGATTCAGAGGTGCATTGGGCAATTCCATGGGTTTAGCATTGGCATTCATGGCTTTCGTATCTTAGATTGCCATATGATTTTTTGCGGTTTGGCCCCAAGTTGCTTGTACCAATCATTATCCGTTTTCGCATTTCTTGGGTAACACAATACTTCAGGAGGAACAAAGTTTATGCTTCTTGAAGGCTTTGCAAAACATCCATCTCGGCCCACCGCGGATCACATTTCCAAGTCCATTTTGTGTGGCAGGTGTGGGACGGTCAATTATCACCCTGTTTTAAATATATANTTGGAGGGTGGAAATCCGACCGGGGTACGACACAGTTCCATGCTAGGATTCTAAGGGGCAAGGGTGTGCAGAAGAAGAAGTTGAACATGTTCACTGCTGGAAGCTCAACAAGCGCAACTTTTGTCCTACCAGTGTATACCATATTTCTGGACAACAGAGGAAGTTGCAAAAAATATGATTTGAACCAACTTTTTAGCAAGAAAAATGTTGCTCACTAACCCAGGTTCACCCACGGGTGTCAATGTCTGTCAGCAAATCTTATCTGAGGGCTCCTGACAGGCCCCAAAAAGAGGAATCCCAGTGATGAGGTCACATGAGGTCGCTCTAAGTGATCCTGATATTTCCATAGAAATCTATTGCAGATGTCATTGTAGACCATTGTCGGGATTGTCAAAGGTCGCAACATTTTTTGCCATAGATATCATCGTAGGCCTCCCGAACCAAAATGTAATTATAAATACCTTGATATTGATGTGTTTGTTATGTAATCTGTTGGGGACCTCCATGACCAAACCAAGGTTTACCCATGGTTTCGCATCGCAACAGGTATGCGGAGAATGTTGCCACGCTTAGTTTCCCTTGTCTTTTACATTTTACATCACATTTGCAAATATACATGTTAGTCGATAGGATACATGGCCATGAAGGACCTACTGCGTGGAAGAGGTGTTTTTTTAAACTAAAATCCACATGTTTGTGTATATTTGTTGGCTAAATGGGTGCTCCTCAAATTGCTGTACCCCAAACGATTGGTTTCCCTATTCAAAACAAACTGTTCGCCAAACATTGCCAACCGCGCTATCACTAATTCCCTTCAAACCAACCTCTTGCTCGAAAGCCTTTTGCCGGTGCTGATGTTCTTGTGCCTGGCTCTAGCGGCTAACCAGGAAAAATGGATTTGACCAACACAAGTTGGGAGTTGAGCAACAACACTAAGGATTTTAAACAAGAATGATGGTCATCTTAACTACGAGGATAGGGGACACCGGAGATTTCATCAACTGGTATAGATTATAGATCATAGGGATACATCAAGTGGTCCACGAGCGGTGCTTTCAACCCATTCCAAAAAAAGAAATGTCAATAGAAATCACATCATCCCAGGATCGAAAACATCAAAAACAAATCATCAAAATCATGTAGCCAGCCATCAAAGTTGACTCTGAATCAGCACCTTGGTCAGCTGTCTTTAGCTGACTGGAAAATCCCAACATGCTGATGTCCTTCCTGATTGACTTGCAAATGTTGCAGCTAGTCAGGGTTGCCTAACTCCCATTTGCATCCATTCAGGGCTGGTTGGTCCATTCATACATAGAGAAGGCATTGACCATGATTCTTAGTCTGCATCAGACTATTAATTACTTTAACACCCATTCTTGAGGATGCTATACCAAGTGTTTGATTTAAAAAGATCCGCAAGACGTGAACACTTAATCCTCTGATAATTTGATCTGGCAACGGCAAGTCCCTGGTTTGTAGATGAAGTCCTACATTACTTCACCCAAACGACAAATCGCTCCACATCATGATGGCTGAAATCAAGTTCAACCATTCAAATCCCATAATTTTCGGTTGGGTCATTAAAATCCCCAGTACTTTGAGATATTCTCAATGGTCGCTGTCTAAATCTGGACCCAACCCCCATTTTGTAGCCTTTTTTGAATCGTTCGTCATGTTTAGAGGTTAAATTCTCATTTAAATCCCCGTTTTTTGTTACATGAACATGTTGTATGATTTTAAATCTTCGGTGTTAATGGTAAAACTTCCATGAGTTGTGCTTTCAATTTCCACATCAACTTCTCGCACAGACCTTGACTTCTGAGTGCACTTGCCACACGGTTGCCTGCGATGGCCCAGGAGCTGAAATTTGCAAAATACACTACAGAATCCTCCACTGAAAGCGATGCAGCAAGGGAAACATGATAAATAAAGTAGGATGATTTAATTTAACAACAACACAAAGGTCTTGTTCATCGCAAATCAAATTTGAATTGAGTTTATTCACTCTACTGCGCGTGTTCTCTCACTTATCAATTCCGTCCTGAATCTTCTCGGCCAATGATAGGTTGAAGAAAAACAGAAAGTACATTCTGATAAAGGTGGATAAAAGCACCCTCCCTGCCCTTATCCATTCACCCCGAATCGACCCTGAGGCCTCCATTTTTCGAACCTGCGCGTCAATGACATCTCGTTGGTTCTTTAACTGAATGGCCTTGGGACATCGTCGCAGAGACGGCAGGGGTACCTCTAGGTCACGTTTTAACCAGCAAGATGGGCACCGTGACCCACAAGTTGTACCTGTACAAATATGTACAGGCGTTCAAAGTCTAGGGTGTTAAACAACTATCTTATCCTGTCCTTATGATCTCTATGGAGTGGCTGATTTTTATCGGTAACACTATTGCTTATAGCCCGCATGAGGTAGGAAATATGACCCCTGTAGTTTTGGCAATATTCATCGATAGTATGTGTATATATATATATATTCGTATATATACATATATATATATATAATATGTATATATATATATGTATATATATATATATATGTATATATATATATATGTGTGTATAAATATATTTATATATGTGCGTATATATATATATATGTGCGTATATATATATATATATATATATGTGTAAAAATATGTGTATATATATTTACTTATCTAATTTGTTTTTTATTCATTTATTTACTTATGTATCTATTCATGTATCTATCTATTTATCTATTTCATATGTGTATGTATATTTTTATGTAAATATACATATATGCAACTAAATATATATATATATATATGTATCTAAATAAATATATATATATATATATGTAACTAGATATATATATATATAGTGTGTGTGTGAACACATATGTAAATATATATATATATATATATTTACATGAGCCCGGTCCCCGGAACCCAACACCCCCTCCCCCACCCGAACCTCGCACTTGCATGCTATTTGCAGCATTTGGGAGTCGACGGCTTCCAATTGTACGCTATTTACAGCATTTGGGAGACACAGCCTCCCATTTATACGTTATTTGCCACATTTGAAAGCCACAACCTCGTCACAGGACCCTGTCTAGCTGTATACTTCTACCCAAAACCTGTTTATGCGCTTCCAATAGCATACCTCACACATGATTTACCACTCATTGTATGCAGATTACATACTCAAAGCGTACCTACGCATACCTATGTGATCTTATATCCTTTATGCTCGTGCACCTACAAATACGTATGTAGTATCTTAATCTATATATTTCTATATATAAATGCCTTTATATAGAGGAAATGAGAGGTGTATATATATATATACATCATACATAAATAATCATATATATATATATATGTGTGTGTGTATCATGCACATACATATGCATACATAATACATTTAAATAAACAAAATAAAAAAGAAAACGTATACATCATTCATTTAAACATATATATACATACATGTATCATACATAAATATGTATATATACATATATCATACCTATTATATACATCATTCATACATACATACATACATACATACATACATACACATACATACATACACATACATACATACACAAACATACACATACATTACATACATTACATTACATTACATTACATTACATTACATTACATTACATTACATTACATTACATTACATTACATTACATTACATTACATTANCATACATATACATACATATACATACATATACATACATATACATACATATACATACATATACATACATATACATACATATACATACATATACATAAATATACATACATACACATACATACACATACATATATACACATACATACATACACATACATACATACACATACATACATACACATACATACATACATACATACATATATATATATATCATGTATATATATATATATATCATGTATATATATATATCATACATATACTTATATACATGTCATACATATATATGTATATATACATATTTTATATAGATACATATTTAGCTTCATGTATATATATATAATATATATACATCCTATAGACACATGTATCAACATATACACATATATAAACAGATAAACACATACATTTAAAACATGGTAGTGCATGCACTGCTTCATCACTACCTCTATACTCCTTACACCCTACATATACTACCTACACATGTTTCATAGCGTACCTGTAAGGTGCCCATATATTTTATATACTAGATACGGATATACTCCCTGTAGACTCTCTATATTCTCTGTAAACTGGACATCAACCACTTACAGCTCCACAAACACTGCCCATGCAGGGCTGTTGTTGCTGGGAACCCCCCCCCCAGGCCACAGGGGGGGGGGGAGAACCATCTGGCTGGGGGGNCCGCCGCGGCGGCCCCGGCCCGCGGGGGGGGGGGGGGGGGGGGGGGGGGGGGGGGGGGGGGGGGGGGGGGGGGGGGGGGGGGTGGGGTTCCCTGCTCATATATGGAAACATATATATATATATATAAATAAATAAATAAATAAATATATATATATACCTATGTATATACATACTTGGAACATATATATATATACATATATATATATATAATTTATACAATATACACATATACCTGTATATATATATATACGCAATATATTGCAACATTAACTGATGAGATGGAACGGCACTCCCCCTTCGGTCTAGGGCCAAACTATGGTATTCTGGTGAGCGCCAAAAAAAAGGCTGGGAATACCGATGTTCATCCCCCAGAAGAAGGTTCCATGGGTATGGGTGAACATCCCCAAATATCATCAAATCTCACCAATACGTGAGAACTATAGAGAATGTGAGTATGGTTTAAAACTTTAAGGTGTGGGAACCACAGATTTTGTTCGGTATCAACCATCCACTTTGGGGATAAGCAATCATGCTCATACACATTCCAGAGGCTGATGGTGTAGGCAATGAGGTGTGTAATCTTCTGTTGCAGTCGTCGATATTTTACGCAGTCGGGAGTGCGGTTCCACTGTAGCATAGATATATTCCACCTTTATTGCGCTTATATCCCACCATCACTATTCCCAAGTTTCTGAACATTTGCTGGGAGAGATTTGTGGTGAAGCATTGTTGCCTTCGATCCACTCATCGCAGACCCACCCAAATTTTACAGACTTTAGAGTGCAATCATGACTGGCTGGTGGTTTGGAATCAACAAGACACTCGTCACTTGGGATCTTCATCTCAAGGATGGGTTTTGTTGACTAAAATCAGCGACGTTGGGGAGACTCCTACGTAGTAATTCTGGGGTTGTCAAGTTTTTCCAGTCAAGTGGGAATGCACATACTTGGAGCTGCACTTCCAGTCGATACTTGGGAAAATGGCCATAGTTACACGGATACCAACTTATGGTGCCTATTCTACACACACATGCTTATACCTATTTGGGCCTGGCTCAAATTTTGGGGTATAGCTACATTCTTGGGTACCACTTTGTTGGTTCAATCTCCATTTTTGTTGGTGAAACCCCGGATTTTTGCTGCTTCGATCACAATTTTTTCTTACCCTTCGTTGGTTTTCCCCGGCATCTGGGCAGCGGTACATGCTTGGCCTTGCACTCGTGAAACTCCTGGCAGAGAAGCTGGGCGCTGCTTCTTAGGGCTTGACTGGCTGTTGTCAGTCAATACCCATTGTTTGACCCGTTAAATTCCCGCGCCATTCTACTTAGGTTTGGTCCTAAAATGAGGCACACCTTGGTTTAAAACTGCCATTTGAATATATCATAATTTGTTTTGTGAGAATCCAGTGGAATTGGGGTGGTTCTCCCACCATTTTCAGACAAACCCACTTATTCTGGGTCCATATTCATCCCTAAATTGATCGGATTTGGATCTTTGGTTCCTATTCATTTTAATATTTCCCTGAAGATTTCTTAGATTTTCCCACTTCCATCATCAAAATACAAGGGATCGTTCTGGATCTAGCACGATTTAACATGGCTAATCAAACATGGCTGGCAGGGAAATCTTCTCAAATTTGGCAATTATATGGAAAAATCATTGAACCGAATGGGGATTTGCCAGCAAGCCATGCAGCTGACTACCAGAGGGTACGCCAGTTTATGGTTATTTTCATAGTGCAAATGATGGTTTCGTCAATGTCACAAAAGCAATGCAGCAAACAAGCACCAAGGTGTGCACTCACTCAAGCTCCTTTTTGTAACGGGGGCAGACCGATCTGGCCTGGCCTTGGGTCAGGCCACAGTCACTAAAGGCTACAATGAAGTTGTCCTCGGCGATCCTTGAGTTGAAAAACAGTGGTGGTTGCGGGTGGGCGTTTTTCAAGTCGAAAGTCAAAGCGCACCCACCGCTCCCATCCCTTGAGTCAGAACTGCATGGAAGGAAAACTGCATTGCCGGTCGACTCATCTCCCTNAAGTCGAAAGTCAAAGCGCACCCACCGCTCCCATCCCTTGAGTCAGAACTGCATGGAAGGAAAACTGCATTGCCGGTCGACTCATCTCCCTGTTTTGTTGTGTTTGACTGTTTGATCACTACGTGAGCTGCACTGTCAATGTCGCAAAAGCAATGCAGCAAACAAGCACCAAGGTGTGCACTCACTCAAGCTCCTTTTTGTAACGGGGGCAGACCGATCTGGCCTCCCCCTTTGTACTCATCGTGCTGCACCCGCTTTGTTGAGAAATGCCAAAATGGCATCAAGACACAAACCAGCTTCCAAAGAAGAGTTGAAATCTTCCACAAGCAAAGGGTGTGCAACANTGCACCCGCTTTGTTGAGAAATGCCAAAATGGCATCAAGACACAAACCAGCTTCCAAAGAAGAGTTGAAATCTTCCACAAGCAAAGGGTGTGCAACACCTCGAGATGGATAGTCACTGATGTTTGCCTCAGTAGAAACTCTTGCGAACCATGTCCTTGAACCAACAAGTGCCTCAAGTTTCAAATGATACTCCATCAACAATTGTCCAACAGCTCCAGAAGCTGCAGCCTTGATGAGAGAAAAGCGTACACCATCATTGTCACCAAAATGTACATTGAGTTCATCTCCATTGTCTCCATGCCACATGCTAAGTGCCAGTACTGCAGCTAAAAGTTCAAGTTCGTAGATAATGGTACCCTTCTCGCCAGCACCCAACAGTTTGCAGGTATCCTCGTTCAGAGGGATGCCAAACCAAGCTGTGACCTTGCCATGCATGTTAATAAGCACTCCTCCCAAACCGCCAGTCATCGATTCAGGTTCATAGCTGGCATCTGTGTAAATGCACCATTGTGTAAAACTGTTGACAGAAACGGTCTTAGGCTTTGCCATCTTCAGGCGGGTCACCATGGACTGCAGGGATTGTCTCAGGTCATCACCAATCAGGCTTGATCGACCATACGCATGATCGATGAGCTTCTTTAGCACAAGCTTTCCCAAGCGCCCATGAAGAAAACTGTCGGCAAAACCAAGCTTTCCACGCATCACCAGGCAGAGTTGCTTCTCCAGTTTTCCAGCAGCCAGAGTATCCTCTAGCATTTGCACCAACTCCGCCTTTCTTGACTCTGTGTTGGCCACCAGAAGCAAACGTGACTCAGAGCGACTGAAATCAAATTCCACACCAAGCGCTTTGCAATGGGCAGAAAACTCTGTTGCTTTCTTACCTTCTCTTGCATACAACCAACCTGTCAACATGAAAAGAAGTTCCATGCTGTTCCTTGCAGAGTCCCGCAAACCGGGTTGAGTCGCCAAAATGAAGTCATCGTAAAAGTTGGTTGTCAACAGATACAAGCCACGCACTGCCAGAGCAAATAAACTTCTTGCCAGTCTCAAGAAACAGTAAACGCTGTGTGTTGCTCCAAAGGGCATTGTTCTCATGCGATAGATTTCTACTCGCTTACGTTTGCAGTTGTAGACACTCACATATGCATACTTGTAGTGCGCTGGACAAACAGGTACCTGCCGGTATGCACTGGTCAAATCATATGTCTTTGCCAGCAAGGAGCTATCCCTCTGGCACTCTTCACAACGGTTGAAAAACATCCTCGCCATTGAACAAAAGGTGTCCACCAAGTGCAAATCAACTTTGTTGTGGGACAGGCAAGAATCGTTGACCCCACTTACACTGAAATCATCAATCATGCGTGTCTTTGAAGTCTGCACCAGTGGAAATCTCCGGGAGATAGTGGAGCCCGGTTCCAGATCTGCAAGTTCGAAAGGGCCCTCAGCCCAGCCTTTCGCCAGCTCCACCTCCGTCTCCTGAATCATTTGAAGGTCAACTTCCTCAGAACCTGAGGAACATGTCATCTGCAAAATCAACTCATTTCTGCGGGCCGCATCCGCTTCCAACTGCTTCAAAGTGATGAGACACGGTTTGAACTGGGAGTCAAAAGATTTGGATTCCTCTACCTCACCTGCAAGTGTGGCACCTTGTGAAAGTAAATTGACTGCTGCAACATCTTCATATCCAACATCCTCCAACATCTCCCTGGTCAGCAAAAGTCGCTTTCCCGCAGTGAGCTCTGCTACAGCCGGATGCCTAGCAGCGGCATCTGTTTTCTCCAACTCTTCCAGCTCATGCGCTCTGACTAACCACTTGCGGCACCACGCAATCCTGTAGTTGCTCAACTGCAGCTCAGTCCACTCAACATTTCTTTTTACTGCAACTTCCAAATCTGAAGGTACTCCCATATCCCTTGCAGCAGGATGCCCCGACTTGCATGCTTGTTGTATAAACGTCTCACATGACCAAGGCAAACCAAAAGCAACCTCAAAAGAAGATCTATCAGCCATGCTTGCATTGTCAGCTTCAGGCTCAATTGCAAAATCAACATTCATTGGCTGGCCCTCGGACACCCCCAGCTGATGGGAAGGCAATGCAGAAGCGCGCAGAAAACGACTGTATTTCGGAACTGTTTGCAATAAACCCGCTTTGGTGTACAGCTGAATGTCATGTTCAAGCTTGGACATGAGTGCACAAGGAATCTCGGACAAAGAATTCGCAAGAAAAACTGCTACTGAAGTAAACTCAGCAACCACAGGGGGCAATCTTGAAGGCTTGGGTTGCAGCCCCACTGAAATTTGGGCCTTTCTGCTGGTCACCAACGGATTGGTGTCTTGCTCAAGTGATTGTGCTCTAAGCTTCAGGCCCTGCGCTTCAGCAAACTGAAGAACAACTGTGACCATTGCAACGCACATTTTCTTGGGGTATTCTGACTCAAGTGAAGTTGCCCACACCCTCTGACCTTCTGAGTTCCTTGCAAAACCCCAAGGGGCATGGGCATGAGAATGATCGCAACGAATATTGAGAGCTTGGATGGCTGGAAAGGAGGCCATGATACGCGTCCACTTGTCACGGTTTCCACCTAACATGCAGACTTGAAAATCAGCGAAGAAAACTGGAATCTTCCGCATAACAGCCAAAAGCCAGCAAGTCATCCAAAAATATGAATTCCTGGGATTTTCCAGCGTAGCTAAAACGCCCAGGTTGGCTGCTAAAATGAAACACTCACATGCAAACTCAAAAAGTGAATTGGCAAGCTCAATGCGAAACTGGTCATCCTCACCCAGANGCTAAAACGCCCAGGTTGGCTGCTAAAATGAAACACTCACATGCAAACTCAAAAAGTGAATTGGCAAGCTCAATGCGAAACTGGTCATCCTCACCCAGATCTGGCAATCCGTGGGGAAATTCATTCGAACGCAATGGCTTTGGGTCGCCTTCAAACCGGCGTATTTCTCTTGCACGACTTGCNGTCATCCTCACCCAGATCTGGCAATCCGTGGGGAAATTCATTCGAACGCAATGGCTTTGGGTCGCCTTCAAACCGGCGTATTTCTCTTGCACGACTTGCAGTGCCACAAACTGGGGCCAAATGCACCCAAAGTAGCATTGGAGCATGCAGCCATTGAACCAACAAATCCCTGTCATTCGCCCTGAGCAGATCCATCTGAAAGATGGTACTTCTGGCCGACTTCTTCTTGATTTTATCAATAGCAATCGACGAAGCAAGACCTGACTGTTTTGAAACTGCACACAAAACTGCCGCTCCTGCAAAAACTTCAATCATGAAGGCCTGCTCAACGTGAACCTGGGACCAGTTCCTATATTCAATGGCCGCTGCTGGCTGTCACTTGTTGCCATGCTCCTGGAGTGAATGATGTCCTCCGCATCGAGGTTCTGCACATATGTGCAAGCCCTTTGAACATCTTCCACCCGGCTTGATGCCCTTCTCTGCACAACCACTCTTGCAGTTGTAGCCATAGCAAATTGGCTCTCCACTGGAGTTCTTGTACCATTTCCCACGCAACTCCGCTGGGATTGGCGGTGCATTCTTTCCACCACCCTTCTTACCCTTTCCTCCTCCCTTTGGTCGTCCTCCAGAGTAAGGATGCGGTCGATTGATGTTCTGAGGTGTAGACCCTGCAGGAGCTGATGTGGATGAAGAGGAACGCCCAAGTGGCATGAGATACAGGGCAATGTTCGGGTCCTGACGTAGGGCCAACAATGCTTCACCCAATGGATAAGTTCCATCATCTCGCTGTCTAACACTGGTGCATTGTGAACCAAGTCTTGCAAATGCCGCTTTGTCGCACTGAATCAACTGGGCCAGAGTGGGCCTGCTATACCCTGGTGGCGGGTCACGATGTAAAGCTTCAAACAAAAAGGTCTCCCAAGTGGAGTGCTGCTCAAAGGACATCAGGCGTGCAAACTGGAAACTAATGCCACGCCTCACCATTGCATAGTGTACCTTGATCTCACTGTCTGTAGGTGAACTCATCTTGTCATCGCTGTGCTTCAAGATGAGGGAGCCTTTTTCCAAGGTAAGCTCCTTGGACTTGGGGGCTCCTTGCACTTCATGGGCACGTGACACACAACTTGACAACTCCATGTATTTGATGGTGTTGCTCTCATACATGGCGCACGCTTTGTCCAACACTCCATGTGCAGGTTCATGTTCTCCAGTGATCCCAATTCCTCCCAGTGTGAGCTTTAAGGCCTCAAGCCTTGTTGTACGTTCAGCAAAGGGAATTCGCCTGGGTGTATCATCAGTTCGGTCAACAGCTTGCCTCAATGTCGCTGTAAGATATGTTTGAGCTTCGAATGCAACTCGTTTCAAGATTGCAGTCTCAGTCAATTGAGGTGCACGGCCATGTGCCTGTTGAACCAACTGCTCAATGTTGGCGTCTGCTATTGGCTGGCCAGGCTGGCCAACAGCAAAAGCAAGCTGTGCAAGTGTGCGGATACCATGTCTCTTCAAACTCTCAATCAAAGTTNGGCCAACAGCAAAAGCAAGCTGTGCAAGTGTGCGGATACCATGTCTCTTCAAACTCTCAATCAAAGTTTGGCCTATGCCAGTCTCCTTCAGATGACTCTCAAACTGTGCCTTACTATCAATGAGAGAGGTCATGGCGCACCGCAGTCTCGTCCTATGCAAAAAGAGGACCTAAGCACATGACCTGTGACAATGCAAACTCAAAGCTGCTTAACTGACATGTGATTGAAGAACCTGGCAAGAAAAGCAACATAACAAGTGCACAAGAATCAGCTGTCTGTTGCACAGAAATCTCGACTGTGTCATGTTGCTTAAGCCGCAAACTCAGAATGAAATGACTCGATTCTCCAACTTCGCTCAATCTGAAAAACTTGACTCTGAAGTCTAAGCAGCTTTCTGCAAAACAATGAAAGTGCCTTTGCACGCAACTAGCGGAGCCCTTTGGCAAAACATCCATAAACGTTTGGCTTTCCAAATGAACTCAATGAATGCAGCTTTCTGCATGGATGTTCCACTAGCGCATTCCCTTTTTTGTCCCTTAAGGAGCTGGCCCCTTTGGGCGTCAGGTACACATGTTGTGTCCCGCTCATGACTCCTTTGAGTCTGAGGCTTTGGCACGCTTGAGGAAAGCATCAATGTTCTGTGACATCTGGTCGCATGAACGAATGCGGTTGTGGTTCTTCGGAAAACATCTGATGCATTTGGGATGGACAACAAACAATCGCCTTCCAAGTTTCTTGAAATTCACACCGATCTGAATCTTGCAGCTAGTGGTCTCCTGGCCCTCCTTGCATGAGTGCACAAGCCCACTCTTCGTATGTTTGTAAAAGTCCATGCCACTCGGTACCTCTTCAACCATATGAGGCGCCTGTGCTTGCACCACTGTTTCTGAAGAGGAACTTTCGCTGTCAGTCGAAGAACTTTCACTGTCACTGCCAGAAGAAGATTCAATCTCCACAACACCAGCTGATACAAGCTCGACTGGATACAGGGTCAATTCTGCCGCTGCCTCCTCCAGAGTTGTGGTATTCATTTCCTCCTCTTTGACGCTCTGCAAGTCCTCTAGGTTTGCAGCTTCTTCTACAGCGGCATCCACTGCAGCTTTTTCTTGTTGCGCAAGCGGCTGGTCAGGTTTTGAAGTCATTGGCTCTGCTGCTGGACCCAAAGGTGTCCGGGCTGCCATTGCTGGTGTAAATGGTGCTGGCGTTGAAACAATGCCGTACTCCTTCATTGCCTCATCCTCAATGCTCAGGCCAGAACGCACACGCCTCAAAATGAGGCCAAGCTTCCTCAAAGCTCTTGTCTGCAGATGGCGGCTATACACCACCTCAGAGCCGCTCAGTGCTGAACAATGGTGCCCCAGCACCGCCCTCGTCTCTTTGTCGAGACCTGCACGGGCACACCAAATGAGTAAAGACGCCTTCAACGAGTGGCTCCTGTAACTGTCACTGTTGCTAGTCCCTTGCAGAAGTGCTCGAAGCCATGATGCTGCTTCAGCTGTCGACAGAGGGCGGGCACAAAATGTGCCGTCAATTCTCGGGGCTGGTAGCAAAGGTCCCAACGGTCGCTTGGTGATGTCCAGGCCCACCATATGATAGACCTGAAGCCAATCCTCCAGCCAACTGTCAGAGCAAATCCCCTGCCACGGCACTACAATGGGCAGATACTGCTGTCTTCGAAGTCCAAATGATGCTGTCTTGTGCTCTGTTGTATAAAAGGTGACACTATCACCAGCTTCAATCACAACGTGATCAATGAAGCGCATGTCACTCCAACGTGCCCTTCCATACAGACACACAAGAAAACATCCAGCACCCAACTTGTCAATGCTGTTTCCGGCTGAGCGCAAAACCTCATGCAAACGCTGGATGTGCTCAGGCTCCAAACCTGGTGCCTGAACAGTGGGGCCCTTGGCTTTCTTTTCCAGAGCAGAGAAGCCTAAGAGTCTGCGAGACCCAAGAATTGAATCTGTTCCAGACATGTCCAAAGTGAACTTGGCAAATCTGACCGCCTCGAGAAAAGCACTTGGCACTGTATATCCACGTGCGTCCAACTCACGCTGTTGCTTCAAATGCAGAAAGTATTCCCAAATCACAGGTTCTTCCAGTGGCAAAGGAAACTTATTCATCTCCTGGCAAACCTGGTTCTTTTCGTACCATGAGAAAAACTTCTTGAAAGCTGACGCACGCTTCAACAATGTTGATGGACTCTTCACACCAAAACATGCTCTGAGAATCTCACATGCACTGACGCCTGTGCTGTCCTTCTGCAACTCTGCAGCCAGCTGGGGCCCTACACCCGATGAACTCCAAGAAACTGAAAGGATACGTAGCCACTGACCACATGCCAATTCCAACTGCTGTGCTTTACCTTCAAAATAACTCATGTCCTGTATGCTTTTGACAGCATGCATGTACTTGGCATCTTCTGGCATGAGAAACCTTGACAGTTGATGCTGTAATGAAGTGGAAGGTGCATCTTCTGTGGACGGTGGCAACTCTGCAAGGCCCGGGCATAACGGAAGTGGATCTGCATCAAAGTTGAACACTGCTGCCATGGGTCCCACTTCCCATGGGTACAGTAAATCATTTGGCACGGCTCTGAACTGAGCAAAGCTACTTGAAACCATTTCATTCCATGTCTGCATCGGTGCAACAGCATCTGAGCTAGCTGCCTCTTCTGGTTCTTCTGCAGGTGCATCCGCTTCAGGCTCAATAACTTCTACTGACTCATCTGTAGCGCTATGTAATGACTCATGACCATCTAACTCATGAACCACTTGTGAAACCTGTGCATCACTGGGGTCCGCTGCAAATAAGTCCAGAGACGGTTCAGGCACATCACCTTGTTCAACATCCACAGGGCTTCGAATTGGTATCACCTCTCGCTTGAAACTCACATTCCCTTCCAGCAAATCAAGAGCACGGAATGGCAATGTTCCTACACCCTGTGTCTCAAGTTGGTCTCTAGAAACGTCTTGACTCTCCTCAAGAAAAGCACTGACATCATGCTCAGAATGAACAGGTGAAGTTGCTGTGTACGCTGAAGCTCCAGACTTAAGTCGAAAGTCAAAGCGCACCCACCGCTCCCATCCCTTGAGTCAGAACTGCATGGAAGGAAAACTGCATTGCCGGTCGACTCATCTCCCTGTTTTGTTATGTTTGACTGTTTGATCACTACGTGAGCTGCACTATCACGAACTGGGTTGTAACCATGGTTTTTGACCATATGGGATCCGGCACACACGTCCAAAAATCACCTCGCACAAAGAAAAAATAGGTAGTATAAGTGAACACTTATTACGGGTCTTGTACAACCTGTTTTCTGAATGGACTTGTTTTGGTTCGTTTGATAGAAAATGCTCTCAAAGGTGTGTGTGTGTATGTATATATAAATATATATATATATATGATATATGCATATGGAAGACCAAGGGCATGCAAGCAACTTGCTAAGTAGGATGCGATTCCAAGTGGAACCACAATGGAATACATCCCTTTTCTGCATCCCATTATTTTCCATTCTATCCCTATAGTCCCATTAAACGAAATGGAAATTGGGAAATTGACCCATCAAAAATGGCGCTTGAAATGCCATTGCACATGCAGGTGAGGATCTCAAACAACTCCAAAAAGTCGCACTTGAAACAAGCAAAATGTGGATCAGCTGCATCAACAAAATAAAAACTGAGATGTATACCAAAAAAAACAAGTCGAATAAATGGTGACAGTAACAATACAACGTTCCTTTTGTCAGCAAACCAACATGGGGACGGTTTACCTCCATTGAATGAACAAGATTCTGATGTCGAACAACAAAACAGTTTATGCAAGAGCAAGGATCGAACCGACTCAAGATTGTAGAACTATAATAATTCTCTTTTCCCTGCTCTTCCATGTTGTGTCTCTAGCTTTCTGTAGTTTACCAGGTCAGCCACCAATATGGTATAAACCTAATGGGGAGAACCTAGTAAACACTCAAACCGATAAGCTGCTAGCTCTGTTCTGAACCAACGCTATCGGTAGACAACATGCGTGTATATACATGTGCAGTTTGTGCGGAGAATTTTTACACCCCCCTCAGGCGAGCATGGACACGGCGAGACTGGACAGTCTCATTGCGGGCATACAGTCGACTGTAGCCGGTTTGTTTGAATATATATTTTGATCTACCTATGCCGCATATGTCCATAAAAGCTCAAGCCACCACTGCATCTCTGCAAACTACTGCCAGGGAAGGCAACTTACCATGCCACATCTCGCATTTAAAAACAACACGCAACTACCGCATTGATCATTTTAGATCTATCCTCGGCGCCACAGGATCCAACGTCTATACCGACCGCCGTCTCTGAAGTACCACTGGCCACGCCAGAAAGACCATTCGCGATTGCTCCCGCAATGGTCACGGTTGTAAGACCATGAACGTGATGGGGCATCAGCGCGAGCTGAGCTTGAGCCAGTTGCAGCCGGAGCTGTGCTCGGATCTGGGCCCAAAAAGGCAGCTGCGGAACTTGTTGTTCCTGTTTGGCAGGTTGCCCTGAGCTGGATGCTGTGGCGTCTTGTTGATCATTTTCTTCGGCCTTGCGCTTCTTGTGCTGGTCCTTTGCACTGGCAGATTGTTCTTTCTTGCCCTTGATGTTTTCCAGGACCCTTGGGCGGTTGGAGTCATAAATCCCTCAAGGAAATTGGTAGCCGTTGCATGGGTATCAGGCATTGGCCCCTTTATCACTCGATTCCAAGTGAGCAACCTGCGATGGGTGCGGGGCTTGCTGAGGTAGACAAGGTACTGTTCCTCACTCATGAGGTGTCGCCCAAACATGAATGCCCACACTTAGCCAAAACGTTGATACTTTACAGGGAAGAGGCACCACGAGGGTGGTCAATGTAAATCAACTTGGTCAACAAGTGGTCATATTCCGCATTGGCGGCGACGCCAGCTGATATCTGCTTTCTGGTTCTTGAGGGATCTGGCAAATGTGCAAATGCAAGCAAATCGCACTGGATACAGTCTTCGATTCCCTTGCCTTCCTCGTGAATACGATCGCAGAACTGAGCATCGCTGGAGTACCTGTCCTCAACTGACCCGTAGCCCATAGTTTTGGCGCGCCGAAGTTTGTCCTTTGCGTCTTTGAGCACCGAAGCCTCAACAGAGGTAAGTCCACGCCTACGGCCGAGCGCAGCTCTGCAGCTTGCTGATCAGTCAATGATGCAAGAAGTGATTGGTTCACTGTGCCATACATGCTGAAGGCATTCAGCTTCTCCATTCTGCGTTCAAGCAGGATGGTCTTGCGGTTGGGCTGAAATTTCACTTTGCCCGTTTCATCAACTGGAAGCTCGTCGTGTCCGCAAACATGACAGACTTGTTGCCCCGAGACGTACTCAGTCAGGCAGAGAGGGCATGTGCCCAGCAGTGGTTCATTGTGAGAAGGTTTGATGTACACACGGCGCACCCGTGACGGTGGCTGGTCAGCACGCGTGGCATCATCAGTCTCCTCCCTCTTCCTGGCACTTCTCTTCGGTGTCGGTGGAACTTCATCTGCGATGACGCGAGCTGGGTGCAGGGGCCTCTTCATCACCATGATCGACTTCTGGGGAGGCCCACTCTGAGGGGTCCATTATTTGTAGGGATTTTCAAGGCTGAAAATCAGCTTGCGCAAAAGAGCAGAAGCGGGCTTACCTGCAGCTCTTCTAATTCAAATAGCTGGTCTTGCCAATCTCTGGGCCATGGGACAAGCTGATACGTATCGGCAAAGCCCCCTTCCCCCCATAGACTCTTAACGCCATAAACTTTTCATTGCTTGGCAACTTCTGGCGGAATAGCTTTAGTCCGCAATAAACAACAGTGTATTTTATAATTGGCGAAAAAACTACTCCGCTCATTTCGTAGCGCGATAGCCACATTTTTGTGCCCACTCTACTCCGCAAACAGGCTACGCGGCTACTCCATAACTACTCCGCATCATTTTGTTTTGGGAATCAAACGCATGCCACGCAAGGAAAACTACTCCGTGCAGACGCTCACCAAAGTCAGGTATGATCTTTGGGCTTGATGCAAGAGTCCGTCCGGAAATAAACAAGAGCATTTTTCCATGCGTTTTACAATGCGTTACTTGCGCAGCGGGGCAGGGCTCAGACGCAAACAGCAAACTTTCGGAATGTACATGGCAACTATTCCACATCAAACAATTGCAAACTTCAAGCGCTGAGACCTGATGGAG
>BGPT01003629.1:22251-34670 GCA_003297045.1 Symbiodinium sp. clade C Y103 | reverse complement strand
CAGTGTCATCCTAACGAAAGAATCGCAAAAGGATCACTGGAAAAATGCGGTACGTCGTGAAGCCAACACTGACTCAAGGCTTAGCTGTGTTGTGCCCGAGGATGATAATCCGCAAAGTCGTGTGAGATGGTATCAGGTCTGCAATGTGTCCATACAATCTGATCAATGTAATATAATTTGTTCCTACATTGATGAGGCTNAATTTCTTCCTTACTGATGAAGGGGGTCTACAACATCATTCCTTCATTTTTGATTATGACCAATTGCCCTTTGAGAAAAGAAATTCTCCTTTACATCAGAATCCTCAACATGATGAGCAGGGCATTTTTCACTTACGACTATCGCCACAGTCTATGTATGAAATGCGTCAGCCTCGATTTGAAAATGGTAAATGGATAAGTAGTCTATCGAATAGACTCTTAATCTGTACGCATACGCACACGGACTTGATAGCCTTCATTCCTCCTGGAGCAAAGGTGCATGATTTATTCCATCCTGAAGAGGCAAAAAGCATCCAAATCATCAGATATAAGACTCTCAATCGAGGACAACCCTACATTGAGACCACGAGTCAAAGGTCAGATGAAGACATTATTATGACACATAAGGAAAGTCAAGTGGTAAACGAAATTCCGTCTTCACAACCACCAACGCAAATCCTTAGTAATTTTCCTAACGCTGGTGATACGGATATGGCTAACAATAGCAGTAATGCTTACAATAAAAGCCCTCCTCAGAATGGAAAGGAAAATAATCAAGCATGCTCAGACAACAAAAGCCTGGGCAACAGCATTCCTGATGACATCAAGAGTCCCTCTGGACTCCTTCAGAAATCCGACAATCTTAATCCTGAACCTGGATTTGGAGATGTAGTTGGAGATGAACGAGGAGACGAGCAACTACGCAGTCACAAGCCTGAGATTCATGTAGATAAGCCCATACCGACACATAGCAACTTCAACAAGAATCAAAAAGAAACTAACAGTCGTCCCATTGAAGTGCACAGTGAGGATGAAGCCACTGAACTTGTAGCTCGGAGGCTGCAAGTCCCGGCTAGTCCCTGTGTCACAAAAGAACAAAATGTTCCCATCATTGTAAAAACCCACACTAAAGGCTTCCGTTTCTTAGAAAAAAGAAGAAAGAATGCGCAGGTTGCAAGCCTAAAACCTCATCTCCANCTTCGAAGGCTGATCCACCAAAAATATGTCACTCGCTGCTTGTCTGAACGCTTCCGGTGATTGAATGTGCTCAAATGTATCGACCAGTTGAGCCCAACTCCCAATGCCGGTGTCCATCAACTGAGTGCATAAAAATTCACCATCATAAATCTCTCGGCAACGGAGAGGAAAAGTCGACGACATTCTGCCGCGAAATCCAGACCCCAAATAGAAATAGGGTGACCAAAAAGCTGACAAAGAAACACTGGCTTGTCAGGTGAGTCAGGAAAGAGGCTTGCTCTTATGGTCCTCTCATGGCTCCGGTAAGAACGAGGCCTAGCAGGGAGATTTACCCTATTTGATTCCTAACAGTTCGTAGATGTGGCCTGTGCAGATGTCTTGTGTTCATCTGGGCCTTGTCACTGATTCTGTAGAGTGGTAGTCTTGAGCGGGTCACTGTGGCATGTCCTGAAGAAAGTCTATCCTGCTCAGTAAACTCACATTGTCTGGCGCGAGGATGGTGAAAGTCATGCTCAAGAATCCAGTGTATTAATGTTTCTCAGGATTTTAGGTTTCTGAGAATCCTGCTCGTAAGGTTGTTGAGCTGTCTGATTTCTCTGAGTCCGCCCACAAGTGGGTAACAGAGCGATGAGCACAAGGCTACGGCCGATGCAGATGTTTTAGCAATCATCTGCGCCGTTTCTCGAATGGCTTGAAACTCTAATTTCGATGTGATCTGTCAGGATGCTTGAAGTATCATCAGATGAGCTTGAAAGAATTCAAGTTCTGAAACTCAAACCCATGGTATACACATCAAGACCTCCAGGGTTCTTTTAAGTTTACCATGGGCTAGATGATTAGGGCAGAGTTGGACGTTTCCGATATTGAAATGATGTACTGATGGTGTGCTTGTGATAACGGCTCACAAGTCAGAATTTCTGATCATCTGCCCAAAGAGAAGTCGTTGCGGGGATTAATAAGCATTCCCCTTCTCTGCTCTGATTGCGATACACAAACTGTGCGCATGATTCATGATTATTGTCCCTCAGTTGATTGTAAAGAAAGAAATGTATCTCAGTCCTACTTGTACCATCGACTCATCCGATCACCAAAATCAGAGGCCCACTAAGCAGATGGTGGTGATGAAGTTTGAATGCCCGGTTGTATGATCCCTTCTAAAGTTTGGGAGAATGTTGAAAACGTTGCTACCGAGCAGTATGATATCTTCACACCACAAGAGATCTGCTTATTGCATTTGATGGGCTTGATGTCTGAATGATTGAGTCAAACAAAGATTTGGACTGAACCGTACGCATACACTCCCTGAATCTGAGGGCTCTGAACTTTGTGCACCACACAAGAAGTCGCCGGAAAGTCCAGTTCTCTCACGGTATTCCCGGAGATCCGAATCTCGACATCTGAGCATACCTGCAAGATAGCGTGCCCGACTGAAAACGCTTGGCATCCTTATCGATGAGTTCCAGATTCTCCTTGAGGAACCTTTTGTTGGTGGCTAAAGAAAGCAAATGGTCAGGATCATGGCATTCTTTGACTGCCCAGTCAGTTGAGCCCATAATAAACTGTCTGTCCTTGCATTCACAGAAAACTCCAGCTACTGCAGTTTGTCCCGGCAAGTTGTGTCCCCTAGGCAAGGTTGCATTCAAAGTCTTGTGGATGTCCGGAAAGCTGTAGATGGCTTTGCAATTCCATTCCGCGTTCGACCACAGCTGTGTACATATAGTGTAGCGCAATCCAAAGGCGATCGCAAGTACACAAACTTTCATAAACCTAGAAGGCTCCTGACTACTGGTCGTGCACTCTGAGATCTGATATCCATCAGCAGCCGTCTTTCCAGAATGAAAATCGATCCTCTGAAAGTGCTCAAAGATTCGTAAGAAGCCGGTCGACCACATCCAGCAGTGGCCAATAGCATAGAAACACCCAGCCAGGCCAGAGATGCCAGCCCCAACTTCCACGAAAGCAATACCTCTGAAGAGCATTGCAATAAATACTGGCTCGATGACATACCTCGAATATGTATTGCGAGTTGAAGAAGTGCGACATCGTTGCCCAAAAGAGCTCTCCGTATGGCATTGCACAATTTCCCAATCGCAGTATCCGAGGTCAAGAAAATACCAAAATCTGAATTGAATAGTTTGACCAAAATTGAGGGCAGTCTGAATTTGTTCCCAGAGGAGCATCTTGCAAATCAATACTGGCAACGTACTGTTGCTGTAAGAATCCCTTAGTCAGAGCCCAGGGCACGTCGGATCGCGAGGACCTCCGCCTCCAAAGCAGCCAACCTGTTTTCGAGTGCTCGAACTCTCTGAGCAGCATTGGAGAGAGATTCTGCTATCTGCAGTGCCGTGATGTGATGGACTGTGACTTGGCATTCTTCCCAGAAACACGGCTCCTGGCAGAGTTGAAGATACCCCCTGGATGCGTCATAGAGCTGGGCAATGTGGTCCAAGACCTCGTTGTCTGATATGAACAAATGGTACTCCACCATAGAGCTCAGTTCTTCATCAAACGGGATCCAGTGATCGCCCATGTGGGAGATAGGAGGTGTACCATACCTCCCAATTTCCCATCCTGCAGGGAATACAACTTTCTCTGTATTGACACGATTCGTGCTCAAACCTAGATGGAGCAAAATCCTATCCAGATTGTGATGATCTCCTTGTGCGAAGGCAACTCGAAAGCGAAATTCACTTGATAGCATATCCATTGCTGAAAGTTCGGAGTAGTATAAAGCAAATACGTCCGGTACAATGGAAATGTCCAAATTTCAAAGATCAAAGATTGTATTCCAGCTTGAATCAAGCTCCCGGCAGTGTACGAGAAATACAGCAGAGCTATGAACAGAAGCTGGAATGTTGATGGTCAAAGTAAATTACTCCAGAGGCACACCAATACAGTTTGAAATGGCAGCACCCACACAGTTTGAAGTGATGAATAGCCAGCCAGATTCGAATGAAATGTACGAAAAGTGCAACTGATCTGGATAATCCAAGAAGATGTTCCAGAGGCACACCAGTCCAGCTCAAAGTGGCGATACCAACACTGTTCGAAGCGAGCAATAGCAGGCCAAAGCAGAAAACTGTGTGAGTAGTGTAGGTTACCCCCGAAGTGCTGAAGAAACTTGCTTGGATGAAAAACAAGTTTTGAATCCCTCCACTCCACAACCCTTGANGCTGAAGAAACTTGCTTGGATGAAAAACAAGTTTTGAATCCCTCCACTCCACAACCCTTGAAGTGAAATTGCAACGGAAGAACAGAGAATTGATGAATGTTCCTCCCGGAAGAGATTTCACAAAGATGTTTGGTTGTGAAAAATGTGAACTCCGTTCTTTCTTATTAATTCAGATTCCAGAGTATTCAGATTCCAGAGAACATAAAGATGAGTCTCAGGATGTGCAAAGTTGACACAGATTTNTTCTTATTAATTCAGATTCCAGAGTATTCAGATTCCAGAGAACATAAAGATGAGTCTCAGGATGTGCAAAGTTGACACAGATTTCAACCAAGCTGATTTGGAGTTTGTTGGTTGTAGAATCAAACTCATTTTGCAGCTTCCAGAAGTTGAGAGGTCAAGCTTTGTAGATGCAAAGTATACTGGTGAAACTACGCTGCGGATGTCCTCCGCCGAGCTTCCAAGACAGGGCTGTCATTTCATGAACGCCTCCGTCTTGACCGCTCTGTTTCACCTATGTAAGAAGAAGTGAAGTTTATGAGACTTCCGAGATACTTGGTAACAAAACTTATGACGCCGATATCGCGTGTCGTAATTGTCACGGACATGTCGGCCACANTAAGAAGAAGTGAAGTTTATGAGACTTCCGAGATACTTGGTAACAAAACTTATGACGCCGATATCGCGTGTCGTAATTGTCACGGACATGTCGGCCACAGGATTAGCAAATGGTCGTCGACGCTATTCGTGTCCGATTGTGTGCAAACACAAAAAGGGGGATTCGCCAAATTTCCGCATCGTCAAATGATGTCTTTCAAAAATCTTGCGCCGAGAAAAACCAGTGTCAAGAACGAAACACAAGACAGCTCAGAGTGGTAAAGCTCAGCAGCTCCTTTTTGACCGCGGGGGTAGAAGTCACGAGTGATGTTGCCAGTTACGCACTGGAGTTGACCCCCGTAGTTGGGTGCGTTTAACGAGGCAGCAGGTCGATGCAAACATGGATGGCATCGATCACGATAAGTTTCACTCGTGATACCCGCTTTGATTTGCAGCTGAGTTCGAGGAACACACTCCAACAAGTGTTCGTTCACTTGACGCAAGTTGACCGAAGAAGTGTATCCCCAGGCTGTCGAAACACAAATGAAGACCAGAAGTATATTGGAGTTCCCATCAGCTGCTGGAAGTGCATACACGGCATGTAATCATTCCACCAATGTCTGCAAAGAGAGTGCATGAGCTTCGATGAGTATAGGTTGCGACCTAAAGCTATCTGAGGTAACTTTGCGCGTCGACCCACTCAAACCTGGGTGTCCACGAGCCAGCTGGGACGAGGATGGCATTCGATATGGAGATGATATATCCATCAGAATGGCCCCTTCAAAATTTTCCGTCTTCTCCACAGGCTATGTCCGCATATACTCCACGGTGTCAGTCAGAAACAGAGTAAAAGGTTCGCCTCGCAGCCGCCCTCGTGGTGGGAGAGTGAGCGATCAGATGTGCTACCAATCCCGCCGTGTCCATGTCCAATTCCCAGCGCTTGCCAATTGGGTAGGCAAGCTGTAATTGATTCCCAAAAAGGGTGCCAGCATGTCAAAGTCGCCCCGTCCAAAATGGCGGTCGTACTAGGAGAAGGTATCTGGAGGTCATCTGGGTTCACCCAACGTAGTGTACCAACTGTGCCGGAAATTGAATGGACTGAGGGAGCAACAATGGGTAGGTGACCTCTGGGAATTGTAGGGATCACTGATACAGGAACGTTCCCACCATAGGAAAATCTGTGCAGGATGTAAAATCCCTCCTCGTGGGTAAAATCCCGGCCTCAGGAAATGAGGTCCAAAGATAAAAACTCTCTGGGCATTTGATGCGGAATCTGTTGGAGAAAATTGGATCCATCAGAAAGTTTCCCAACTTTGATCCAGGTCCAGACTCACTCCAAGGCTAAGCTTGTGGATTGAGCTGCAACTTCCAAGAGGTGCACTGATACTCCTTGCTGTACTTAGGAAACCCGCAGCAACCGATAAGAATTTTGTTGAGCTCAACCAAAATGGTGTCTGCAACCCCAAAAGGTACGTTGTGGAGAGTTGGTCAAATTAGCATCGAAAGTGTCCACCAGAACTGCTAAATGCTACACGCTTCGAACCATTGTAAAAGATTCGAAAATGCAAGCCAGAAACTTTGTCTAGCTCTGTGTCCGGGCAAAGGGAATCTGCACCCGGCGATGCCAGCTTACATCTTGTTGAGCTCCATGTTCTGGTTGGTGATGCTCTATGCTTCAACCCATGATCCCTGGCGAAAAATCTGATCCATGGCGAGAAATCTGAATATACCCGTGACCCATGGTGAAAATTTTGAACGAAATCTAAAAATGCACGCCCAAATGTTGTTGAGCCGAAAGGGTACGCCAAAATGTTGTTGAGCTCAGGGTTCTGGCTGATGGAGCTTGTACAAAAATGTTGTTGAGCTCAGTGTTCTGGCTGATGGAGCTTGTACACCGTCAAGACTGCTTAACCTTCCTTGACGTAATGCAACAAATTGCGTAGTGCATCAAATTGTCCTTGACGTAGTGCACTGCAGAGTGCAACTCTTACACAGTGCAACTCTGTGTTTGGCCCCCGTGGTGTGAGTTGCAGTCAGTGCGATGAGCACACATACAAAGAAAGCATACCAAGAAAGGTGTTTCCAGGACGTGTGCTGGTGGATTGGCAGGATGCTTATAGCACAACCTTGTGGAAAGTGATTGCCACATCAGCCTCACTACTCGGTTGCTATAAAGCGGTAGTGAGTGCGGGAAGATCTCCTGGGGGAAGGTCTGGAAAGTTGTCGGCAGTTGAGCCTTGTTGGGGCTCAGCACCCCGTAGACAGGTGCAAGAGGCACTCTTTGCAGAGGTCACTGCAGAAAATAAATAATCTTGTATTGCATGCATCTTGGCAGCAGGAGTGTAGAGCACACTGAATTGAGGTTGAAAGTTTGGCGAGTACTCTGTGGTCCCAATCAAAAGAGGCCCAGTACCAGGCCTGAAATGTAGTGCATGTCGTAGCGGCCACTGAGAACGACGCAAAATCCCAAAAAGATTGTGCAGAATACATCGAAACTGTCACATGCAATTGCAAGGGCTAGTAGTCTTTGGTGGGCCCCATGATACTGCTATCGGTTCATAGAAGGTTGACCCCATCGGGCCTGATCTCTGCAAGATGGGCTGAGTCTTGAGTCGTATTGTTCAGCACAATCTTCTCGAGTACTGAACATGCCAGGGCCGAACGATGCATCTCCGCTGGAAACATTGCCACTTTGGGGCTGTTCAATAACGAGTCTGAATCTGCCA
This sequence comes from Symbiodinium sp. clade C Y103, assembly GCA_003297045.1. Classification (NCBI taxonomy): domain Eukaryota; class Dinophyceae; order Suessiales; family Symbiodiniaceae; genus Cladocopium; species Cladocopium sp. clade C. The sequence goes on along the minus strand of BGPT01003629.1, from coordinate 26,997 downwards.
GCTGTGACTTGACATAGTCCTTGTACTTCTCAATGGACTCCGGTGAGGTACCACGAGTTCTGAGGGTCTCAGCATTGGCAACCAAGACAATCGTAGTTGTGATATATTCTCGGATCTGAGGGAATTGAAAAATGCGATGTCCTTCGATCACAGCCATACCTGAAGAGAATTCTTCACGGGTGGTGATGCTGTGAATGCTTTGCCAAAGACGCTCCCATTTGAATGACCCATCTGGTTGGCTGACAGAGTCATTGGTCCAGTGCCACACTGTCATGTGAGGCNTGCTGTGAATGCTTTGCCAAAGACGCTCCCATTTGAATGACCCATCTGGTTGGCTGACAGAGTCATTGGTCCAGTGCCACACTGTCATGTGAGGCCGGGACTCCTTCGAATAGCACCAAAGAAGCTTCGAGCTTGTAGAGACCTTTTGTAAGCCCAACACAGTGGAAATGGATTGAGCAAGGTCGCTCTTGCCTGCATTGGGCGCTCCCGACACAAGCACCCACTCTTCCTGGCAGAGGGAAATGAGGTCCTGATACCACGCAGCGCTCTGAACACGATTGGCCAAAGTGGCCAAATCTTGGATTTCCCCTTTCCACTTACGCAAATCTCCCAGGATCGATTCGATTGGGCTATGCGATGTGGTTGTGGTAGGTGCAGGCGTTAAATTGACGGAGGTAGTTGGTGTTGATGGCATTGTAGTGGATGCTGCCTTGGCCACTGGGCGCTTAGACAATGGCGGCGGTTCCGTCCACACCGTCATAGTACGAGCTTCTTCAACCAGGAGCTGCAGGCAAAGGATTTGCCGCTTCGAAGGCTGATCCACCAAAAATATGTCACTCGCTGCTTGTCTGAACGCTTCCGGTGATTGAATNCTTCGAAGGCTGATCCACCAAAAATATGTCACTCGCTGCTTGTCTGAACGCTTCCGGTGATTGAATGTGCTCAAATGTATCGACCAGTTGAGCCCAACTCCCAATGCCGGTGTCCATCAACTGAGTGCATAAAAATTCACCATCATAAATCTCTCGGCAACGGAGAGGAAAAGTCGACGACATTCTGCCGCGAAATCCAGACCCCAAATAGAAATAGGGTGACCAAAAAGCTGACAAAGAAACACTGGCTTGTCAGGTGAGTCAGGAAAGAGGCTTGCTCTTATGGTCCTCTCATGGCTCCGGTAAGAACGAGGCCTAGCAGGGAGATTTACCCTATTTGATTCCTAACAGTTCGTAGATGTGGCCTGTGCAGATGTCTTGTGTTCATCTGGGCCTTGTCACTGATTCTGTAGAGTGGTAGTCTTGAGCGGGTCACTGTGGCATGTCCTGAAGAAAGTCTATCCTGCTCAGTAAACTCACATTGTCTGGCGCGAGGATGGTGAAAGTCATGCTCAAGAATCCAGTGTATTAATGTTTCTCAGGATTTTAGGTTTCTGAGAATCCTGCTCGTAAGGTTGTTGAGCTGTCTGATTTCTCTGAGTCCGCCCACAAGTGGGTAACAGAGCGATGAGCACAAGGCTACGGCCGATGCAGATGTTTTAGCAATCATCTGCGCCGTTTCTCGAATGGCTTGAAACTCTAATTTCGATGTGATCTGTCAGGATGCTTGAAGTATCATCAGATGAGCTTGAAAGAATTCAAGTTCTGAAACTCAAACCCATGGTATACACATCAAGACCTCCAGGGTTCTTTTAAGTTTACCATGGGCTAGATGATTAGGGCAGAGTTGGACGTTTCCGATATTGAAATGATGTACTGATGGTGTGCTTGTGATAACGGCTCACAAGTCAGAATTTCTGATCATCTGCCCAAAGAGAAGTCGTTGCGGGGATTAATAAGCATTCCCCTTCTCTGCTCTGATTGCGATACACAAACTGTGCGCATGATTCATGATTATTGTCCCTCAGTTGATTGTAAAGAAAGAAATGTATCTCAGTCCTACTTGTACCATCGACTCATCCGATCACCAAAATCAGAGGCCCACTAAGCAGATGGTGGTGATGAAGTTTGAATGCCCGGTTGTATGATCCCTTCTAAAGTTTGGGAGAATGTTGAAAACGTTGCTACCGAGCAGTATGATATCTTCACACCACAAGAGATCTGCTTATTGCATTTGATGGGCTTGATGTCTGAATGATTGAGTCAAACAAAGATTTGGACTGAACCGTACGCATACACTCCCTGAATCTGAGGGCTCTGAACTTTGTGCACCACACAAGAAGTCGCCGGAAAGTCCAGTTCTCTCACGGTATTCCCGGAGATCCGAATCTCGACATCTGAGCATACCTGCAAGATAGCGTGCCCGACTGAAAACGCTTGGCATCCTTATCGATGAGTTCCAGATTCTCCTTGAGGAACCTTTTGTTGGTGGCTAAAGAAAGCAAATGGTCAGGATCATGGCATTCTTTGACTGCCCAGTCAGTTGAGCCCATAATAAACTGTCTGTCCTTGCATTCACAGAAAACTCCAGCTACTGCAGTTTGTCCCGGCAAGTTGTGTCCCCTAGGCAAGGTTGCATTCAAAGTCTTGTGGATGTCCGGAAAGCTGTAGATGGCTTTGCAATTCCATTCCGCGTTCGACCACAGCTGTGTACATATAGTGTAGCGCAATCCAAAGGCGATCGCAAGTACACAAACTTTCATAAACCTAGAAGGCTCCTGACTACTGGTCGTGCACTCTGAGATCTGATATCCATCAGCAGCCGTCTTTCCAGAATGAAAATCGATCCTCTGAAAGTGCTCAAAGATTCGTAAGAAGCCGGTCGACCACATCCAGCAGTGGCCAATAGCATAGAAACACCCAGCCAGGCCAGAGATGCCAGCCCCAACTTCCACGAAAGCAATACCTCTGAAGAGCATTGCAATAAATACTGGCTCGATGACATACCTCGAATATGTATTGCGAGTTGAAGAAGTGCGACATCGTTGCCCAAAAGAGCTCTCCGTATGGCATTGCACAATTTCCCAATCGCAGTATCCGAGGTCAAGAAAATACCAAAATCTGAATTGAATAGTTTGACCAAAATTGAGGGCAGTCTGAATTTGTTCCCAGAGGAGCATCTTGCAAATCAATACTGGCAACGTACTGTTGCTGTAAGAATCCCTTAGTCAGAGCCCAGGGCACGTCGGATCGCGAGGACCTCCGCCTCCAAAGCAGCCAACCTGTTTTCGAGTGCTCGAACTCTCTGAGCAGCATTGGAGAGAGATTCTGCTATCTGCAGTGCCGTGATGTGATGGACTGTGACTTGGCATTCTTCCCAGAAACACGGCTCCTGGCAGAGTTGAAGATACCCCCTGGATGCGTCATAGAGCTGGGCAATGTGGTCCAAGACCTCGTTGTCTGATATGAACAAATGGTACTCCACCATAGAGCTCAGTTCTTCATCAAACGGGATCCAGTGATCGCCCATGTGGGAGATAGGAGGTGTACCATACCTCCCAATTTCCCATCCTGCAGGGAATACAACTTTCTCTGTATTGACACGATTCGTGCTCAAACCTAGATGGAGCAAAATCCTATCCAGATTGTGATGATCTCCTTGTGCGAAGGCAACTCGAAAGCGAAATTCACTTGATAGCATATCCATTGCTGAAAGTTCGGAGTAGTATAAAGCAAATACGTCCGGTACAATGGAAATGTCCAAATTTCAAAGATCAAAGATTGTATTCCAGCTTGAATCAAGCTCCCGGCAGTGTACGAGAAATACAGCAGAGCTATGAACAGAAGCTGGAATGTTGATGGTCAAAGTAAATTACTCCAGAGGCACACCAATACAGTTTGAAATGGCAGCACCCACACAGTTTGAAGTGATGAATAGCCAGCCAGATTCGAATGAAATGTACGAAAAGTGCAACTGATCTGGATAATCCAAGAAGATGTTCCAGAGGCACACCAGTCCAGCTCAAAGTGGCGATACCAACACTGTTCGAAGCGAGCAATAGCAGGCCAAAGCAGAAAACTGTGTGAGTAGTGTAGGTTACCCCCGAAGTGCTGAAGAAACTTGCTTGGATGAAAAACAAGTTTTGAATCCCTCCACTCCACAACCCTTGANAGGTCAAGCTTTGTAGATGCAAAGTATACTGGTGAAACTACGCTGCGGATGTCCTCCGCCGAGCTTCCAAGACATGGCTGTCATTTCATGAACGCCTCCATATCATTGAGCATCCGGATGGGCCATATGACAACTCCTATCTGATCCATGATAATGCGTCGGGATGCTATCCACTAACTTCGGATAGCATACTTGGAACTATAAATACCAATGATCAAGTATCAGGGGTCATTTACCGGCGGACTGAAGTAACTCCCACATGGCCAAACAATAAACTTTTCGAAGTGCTGGCTGCTAAACCACGTGCCCAGAAGAAAAAAGTCAAGTCTGGCCGTATGCCAGCAGCAAAAAATGGAAGCAAAGGAGGTCAGGACACCAACTCAGTAAGAATAGACCCTCACATCGAATACCACAGAAAACCCTCTCAGACTTCTCTGCCTGAGACTGGCTTTCGTAGTAAACAGATATCTATCGGTGAATCTGGTCCGGCACACCTGGATGAACAAGAGGCTATCATCGTACAACCGCCATATGCTTTAATTAGCCTCTTTGATGGATGTGGGTCAACCTACCAGATCTTTACTGACAAGCTTGGTTTTCCTCCGGTAGCTTACATTGGTTGCGAGATAGATAAAACATTGAGAACGATAGTCGCAGATTGTCACGGTCTCAATTTAAATGAAGTCTGGCAAGCGAACA
>BGPT01003628.1:9281-21900 GCA_003297045.1 Symbiodinium sp. clade C Y103 | reverse complement strand
CATACATACATACATACATACATACATACATACATACATACATACATACATACATACATACATACATACATACATACATACATACATACATACAAGCATACAAACATACAAAAGTACAACCATACATGTATGCATGCATGCATACATTACATTACATTACATTGCATTGCATTGCATTGCATTGCATTGCATTGCATTACATTACATTACAGTACCAGACAGACACACACAGACATACATACATACATACATGCATGCAATGTACTGCAATAGCTGTGTTTGGCGTTAGCAACTACCAATCCTTTGTAACTGAGACGGCATGCTGTTCATGTGCAAATGGGTTTTTGGGATGTATATAGATGAGATGTGCAAGATGGTGCTGCGCTCCTCATGAATTTACACATATACAAAATTCACCTTCAGATCTATCTCACTTAACGCGTTGCATCCAAATCGGAGGTTTAGGCTTTCGCTGTTTGAAAGCTTAGGTTCAATGCCTTTGAGCTGCTTGATTGCATGGACGACCCGCAGAAAATCGCACAAGCAAACAATTTACATACCCCAAATGGACGACGCCAGAGAAGCCTGTCTTTACAGTTCGACGATGCAAGCTAAGGCCTTGGGGCAGCTGGCAATTCCTTGACTATGTCTACGTCGTCGTTTTGGTGGTCTGGACTTGGTTGCAAGGCCATCCGCATATAAACCAACTGTCTTGTCGTTTCGGACCACTGTGCTGGTTCGCTTGCAGAGCTTCTGTCACTTCAATGCTCGACTTTGATTCACAGGTTTGCTCATCATGAAGCAAAGTACAGTGGCATCTTGGCAATCTCCAAGAAACATACTATTTGCACACTAGCTGATGACGGACATAGTCGTCCCGACGATGGGCCGTGCTGTGTTTTTCTGCAGCAGTGTTTTTTTCCATGATAATGAACAAAGCAGCCTATTCGGGTCAGAATGGTAGAATGCTTGACCCAGCCAGCCTTTGTGAAATGGGTGATTTCAAAGTATCTGTGGTGTAGAGAAGCACTTCCGGATTTTCGTTTGCCCAGTTGAAGACCATGGTGTCCGAGACCACACTCATCACAGTGACTTGCGTCCTGGACTGGGCGTTGACCCGGGGTTGCCCGGGTTGTCCACTTTTTTTGATATATACATATATATATATATGGTGCCTAGCATGCCAACTCAGATTCATAGAGATGATATTTGACTAAAAGACGTGTACATGAATGCAAGACAAAACTTCCTGAGTTTTGTTGCCTTGAATCTCTGCAGGATTTATGTTCAAAGGACACGCTGCTTGGCTTAAGAATTTTGCCACGGATTGATGCATTCGATACTAGTCTCAGAGTTCGCACGGACATGTCCATGTAGATCCGAATGCCAAAGTACAGACATAGTTTTTGATTTATTTTTTGGGTTGGACTAGAATGAATGGAGATGCGGATCCGCTGAAGATCTGAGTGAGGTACAACTTTGGTGTCAGAATGGGACCATCCCTCATGCTGGTACTCATTGTGTACATGTCTTTCGTGCTATACAGGACCATGGATCATCATGGATCATCATGGATCATCATGGATCATCATGAACCATGTCTGATGACATACTTTGCTTGTTGTAGAGCAGCTCTGTTCTTGGTTCTCGGTGTTGAACCTGGTGTTGAAGCTTGGTGACTTGGGAGGACTGCAGAGGTTTACGAGGACGAGCGAAAGTACCATGTGAAGGCTGTGGCTCCGTCCGTGGAGGCAGATGAAATCATCAGAGCGAGTGCAGCGGAGTGCAGCGGGTGCGATGAAAGTCGTGTGATCAGCGGGGCTGTTTCGAAACAACGTGTCGTGTGTCGTGTCGTCAGTATTGTGCAAAAGTGCAAATTGTTTGCGGCGACATGTGAGACGTGTGACGTTGCAGGTATGATGTGTCTTTGCAATGTACTCTTGCAATGTGTCTTTTGCTTTTGCACAGTCTTGTGGAAGTCTTTGCTGTCTCAAGGAGTCAGAGGAAGAAATCCAGGAAGAAATGGAGGAATGGTGGCGTTGTGAGAGCCCTTGGTGGGGATGTTTCTCGGCTTTAGACCAGACTGAATGCTTTCGATGGACATAAGATTCACATCTGTGAAAGTCAGACTCAGGCAGATGGCTCAGGACCATGTTGAGTGCCTAAACTGTGATCTCAGGCTATGACAAGAAGATCAAAGGGGCTCCGATTTTACCAGTGGAGACGACATGTTTGTCGCAGAACCCTTGTTCTGTTAAGACTATCCGGTCCAAAATCAGCTAAGGCTCAAGATAATCAGTACACTTTGACCCTTCCTTTGTGACATGTTCTTCAAGTAGTTGCAGCTAGAAGATTTCCTTTGAAAAGAAAAGTCTTGACGGAAATGATACAGTAAGCTTGCCTGCCGTGCTTGTTTGGAACTCCTTGTACGATTGACAACAGGAACAAAACGAGATTTGATAGACAGTATCATGAGGTCAATCATCCGAATGTGCAAAGGAGTGCAAAGGGGTACGAAGTGAACTTCGCCAGGCCGAAGAGGACGAAGCCGGCGGAAGTGCAATGGACACGCAGATGCTCGTCATCTCCCTGGCCGCATGCCCCAGTCCGACTGACTCGCATGCTTCATGGAGACTTCTCACGGACGACGGGAATGATGGGATGTTAGGGATGTTAGGGATGTTCCGGATGTGTCTCAAGAAGTACTGAGTTCAGGTCTACGCTGTAACGGATACGAGCCGGACATTGCTGAATTCGTATGCGTTGTCCAGTGCCTTGGCACGAAGAATCTTAGCATTGCACATTTTAGCATTCAAGACATATCGCAATTGATCCAACTCACGCGTTGCAGGCCCGTAGGCTTGAGACTTTGCAGTATCCGAGAGAACTGCCTGCGTTTGTAGCTGTCTCGGTTGTTTCTACAGTGTTTTCACCTCTGTCTGGTGGCCTTGGGCCACATCTCCTGCAGCTTCACAGTCGGGAGATCTTCAAAGGATTTGAACGGCTCCTTTCTGTCGTTGGAATACATCGAATTGGAACTTTCTTCACTTTGCAACCCCTGCATTCGCTGTTGCGATTGCTTCCTTCACATTGCTGTTCAAGGATTCTCTGATAAAATAGAAGCGCATGGACACCTTTGTTTTCTCAACTAATTGTTTCCCGACCTGAAGAAATGGCTCAGATTGTAGGCAAAAGCCTTGACATCGTCCGTCTGGTTGAATACTGCCACTGTCCAGTTTGGTCTGCATTGGGGCTGTAGTCGAGGTTCGCAGATCAACCCCAACTCGATGTCTTTCCTCTCGTTTCTGGTAGGACGGGGAGAAAGTGCTTCCGGAATGTCCTATGAAGATCTATGAAGATCTATGAAGATCTATGAAGTATTATGAAGTTTCATTGCGGTACTTTGTTTTTTTTGTCGTGACGAATCGGAACTGGGCAGGACTTCTTTTCGCATCTGCGATGACCTGGCGCTCGCATGGTCTGGGTTGCAATGGAGATGAGGCGCCGAGAACACCTGCCATTGGCTTCGCCTCTGAATTCGACTTTCTCAAGATCTGAAGTGGATTGAAGTGGTGTCTGAGTTCTTGGCTGGTGCTTAATTTAGTTTTCTTTTGAATAAATTGCAGGAGTCACAGCAGAAGCTCCTTGGTTTGCACACCATTGCCATAGCTGTCATAGCATCAGAAATTTGAAGCACTTTCGATCAGCTTCACTGAACTACGAGCTTCAGAGCGTGAAAGTCTGAGGCCAACCAAAGGTCTGCTTCAAGCCTGGAATCTCCGAAAGATCGTCGACTACGGAAGCTCCTCCTTGTTGCAAGCAGTTGCTCGGCATTGCTCGGTTCTGAACCTCTTCTCCATTCTTGTCGCCACAGGGGTGTTTGTCGTTCTTTCAACGATGCTCATGAATGCTTTTGGAAGTATGATGTATTTCATGCTTCTATTGAAAAGCCTTGTGAAGCTTAGGTAACCATGTGCCTGGGAACCTCATTTGCAGAACTCATCAGAACACATGCTGATGCAATGCAAACCCAGTTTGAGAGTCTCTCTGTGTGTGCAAACAGTTTCAATTTCAATTCCTGCACCGGGCTGGGTTGTTTCAAAGTGCAAGACAGTCTCTACTGGCGTAGCTCAAATCACCCTTTTCAGTCAAGGAAACATGGCCTATGCATTTGGATTATCTCCACCGATGGCAGCGGTTCTTGGCAAGGTGCAAATGGGGTGGCGTAGCTTCGCAACTTCCACGCTGCGGCCCATGTGCCATGAGAATAGAACGAAGATGAACGAAGCAAAACTACAAATGAACGAAGTTCAAAAAGTCGACCAAATGGATCCAAAGGGGAGTCCCCACATTGTCGTTTGGATAATCGGTGGGGTCATGGCCCTGCATTCTGCTGTCCTCAGCGCAGTCCAAACATACCTGCGGCCTCGGTCTCTGCCTATTGCGTGCACTTGCTTCCAGTATGTTTTAGCCGTCTGCAAGTCTTGCAGCCTTCCCACATGTAGCTTTACCAAAAGTAGTTGCAACAAACGTTTCTGTTCAGGTACAGCTGCAATATCAATCAAGAAACAATCTTGCCACACTCGAAAGTGCCATCAACACCAGTGACAAGATTTATCAACGGCAAGTTAGAACTGAGGAAGTAGCTTCTGTCTGAGGGGCAGTATCCACTGTATTGCAAAGGGCATCATCATTTTTGCCACAAAATGCCAAGCAAGAGAAATGCTGCTGCGGCACTTTTCCGAGTTTTCGGAGGCCACATTGATCCGTCCAGTAAAGTAATTGGATGCAGCACTGTGTGCACAGTGCATAGCTGTTTGTACTCCTGTCTGTCACATTCACGAATGTTTTCTACTTCTTTCTATGCATGTGGCAGATCGGAACAAAAAGAGATGCAACACAATCAAAAAGTTCTGCTGTCTCCAAACCATCCAGTGGTCGTTTGTTGCATGTGGATTGCTCTCATTGATGACAGAAAACTACAGAAAACTAGCGTTCATACATTCTTCAAAAGCCTCTTAAGCTTTTGGGAAACAATTTCCTCTGAGAAAATCGCTGAAAGATCATGACAACTCCGAGATGCCAGGTTTACACGCCAGTGCTTGCTGTTGGTGAGCGAGTTGTCCTCAAAAAGCGAAGGCTTGGGCATGAGAGCGCTGACGTTGAGACGTGTGTGCATGCATTGTAGTCGTGGTTGTGATTGTGGTTCTGGTTGTGCGTCCTTTTATGCAGCTATCTGCAAGGTCCGCTCTTTATGCTTTGCATCCTTGGTATACATAGCTGCGTGTCTCCACTTTGTCTTCTCTTTGCGTCAGGAAGGGTGTTGAGTGGATTGCCGTGATCATCCTCACGCTGGGCACGTTCTCTTTCCTCTACCTCCAGCAACTCGGCTCGATTGCCTTGCAAACTTTGAAAGCTGCCAGACCAAGTAGTGCCAATAGCAGAAGCAACGTTGATTTTTGGACGCTTTTAGACTGTGCCGGCGGTCTATCACTTTACTGTTTTAAGAGGTCGTTCAAAGAAGGCAAGAGCAAATATTCAAAAGCCGGAAAAAATCAAACATAGGTTAGGCATGATGTAAGGCCTAGGAAGCAGGAAGCATTTTTGAAGGAAATGGGGTCACATCCAAGTGCTTCTGATCACAGCTGCAAAAGTTGTGTGGCCAAACAGACTGAAGCGATTCGATTTGATTGATATCCTTTGGCTGTGTGCTTGTCGCTGCTCAAGGATTTATGACTTTGAGGAAGGGCTCGGAAAGGCAACTCATGTGCAATTGCTGCTTGTGCCAGTGCTGACTTTTCATTCCTGCACTTGGTGCTGTGAGTTGGATGCAGCACGATGCATGATGTAGCTCTACACATGGCAAAGGCGATGAAGAACCTCTTTCCCTTGATTCTTTGTATCGCAAGTGCCTGTACATCTGCATTTCAAGCCACTCTCTTTGCAAGAAGCAGAGGAGCAGCTATGTCTGAGTGACATTTTGGGTTTCGTGGTGTGGTGTGTTCTACAAGATACTGCAGAAATCTGCAGAACTCGTAGAAGCTGTAGTATGACAAAGCCAAGAAGAAGACCTTAAATGCTTGACATGTTTGACATGTGAGATTTGCACAGCAACGACATGAGGCGTTGGTGTCGCAAGGAATCTACGAGGAGCTGGAAAATAGTTGACGACACGATACGATGTGTTTCTTCACCTTTGAAAAAAGAATGGTTTGTCTACCTTCTGAATAACTTGAGGGTGAGAAGCTTCGAGATCTATCTACTTGATAGTGTATACAGGAATGGGTAGCTGCAAAGCACAGAAAACCTGCTTTTTTCAAGTCTGCATTGATATTTTTAACAGCCTAGGGCCTACATATCATATTTCCACCGTCGCAGAGCCGCTTCTTTTCTGCGTATTGAGCAGCCCTTGGTTGTTGAAGAAAGTACACAACTCTCAAACGGATTCCCCAAAATCAAGCAGGCCAATAGAGACGTGGATTTCTACATGAACAAAGTCCGCCACTTGTCAAAAGTTCCTGTCAAGGATTGCAGCTCCTTCATTCCTTTCAACTCACGACTTTCTTGTTTGACTGGCGAAACAATTTTAAAAACATGTTAGGTAAAATTGTCAATCTTTGTTAAGAATCACTTTATTCCGAAGACATGCTGCTGGTGATGGTGCTTTGCTCTTGCTGTTGTTGTCGCTATTGTTTTTTGTGCAACTCGAGTTTCGACAATCGATTTCCGACCTTTTGAAGGCTTCGATGCTGGCAGTGCAGCATTCACGCTTCTGGTAGATTCTAAGACTGCACTAGCACAGCACAGCATTCGTCGAAGCTTTTTCTGCAATTGGCTTGATTCTTAAGCAGCATTCGTGGTGCCACCTTTTTCCTTGAAGATGAGATACGAAGATATTTTGGAAGAATTCACTGACCAGCAGGGTTGGAGGGTTGATAGTTCAAAAGATCTTGATAGAGCTCTAGTGATTTCACAATTTTTGGTTTTGATGGATCTCAGTGACGTCTAATTCAAATCAGACATCGCTGGACACGTTGAGCATTGAGGTGCCTTTGCTCAGCCTGACAGCATCTCGCGCCAAAGACATCGTGTGGCTACCGCGCACGGTGGATGCAGATTGTGAGGTGGATCATTGCTGGCCCAAGGTGCGCGAACTTTGGTACAGTATAGAAGAATTTTGCATTGGATTCACTTTATGTAGTCCTTTGATCATTTTTGCAGAGGCCGATGGAAAAGATGTTTTTGCACGTATTTTTGTTCTTGTATACTTGAGCACACAAATCAACAATAACACAAAAGAAGTAAAAACACACATGCAGAAACAACAGATTTGTTTGTGTTTCCTCTGGTAGGTTACATCTCTTTCGAATGGAGGGTCCTTGCACTTCCCCTGGTCCATGGAGAGCTCGATGTTGACTTGCACCGGTGATGTTTGCAAAGGCGAGGAGATGTGAAACCCTTTCAAGTAATTGTCCACAGATGGAACAATTGAACATGTCAACATATGTCAATCATTGTCAATCCTGAATTTGCACGGAACATGAAACACATGGAACAGTTGCATTTCCTTTTGAAAAAATGACCAAGCTTCAAGACAGTCGTGGTACTTTCAGTGGAAGGCAACAAACACCAGCACGTGGATGTTTGCTTAATATCAACCGTTCATTCATCCTTGTGCGCTTGAAGAATCCTGGATGTTTTTCTGCTCGAAGTGGTTTATCTCGACGAGCGTCGAGCGTTGCGCTCGCATGAAGAGCTCGGCGAAGAGCTCGGCCAAAGCTCCGAAAGCTCCGAAAGCTCCGACGTCGTCGACTCGACGGCGCTATCTGCGTCAGTTGGACTACCTGCAGTCGCAATTCCCATTGAGTCTCTGTGCCCTGAAAGAATCAGAAAGATCAGAGAGACCAGATCCTTCCTGCATTTTCATTTGAGTATATTTGAGTCTCCCTTCAGTGAATTTTAGCATGATTCAGCATGATTCAGTATGATTCAGCGACTAGGGACCATAGACAAAGATGAACTGGATGTGGATTTGATGTGGATGTGCGACCACTTTCATCCAGCTTCCCAGTTTCGTGCAGGGTTTCAGCAAACACAGCCGCAGACTTGGGCTCAGGTCTGGAAGGAGCACGCCAGCGACTGCACTCGAAGGACAGTTCTTGTGCTCAGCTTTTGTGCCTAGCTTTGTAGCCGTAGCTGTGGAAGCATGAAGACGCTTGAAACAGGATCATTACCAACACCTGCAATGTGCCTTCTCAAATGGCGATGTCCAAAAGCTGCAGAAGTGCTTTGCGATTGTCCAGAACGACCCTGCATTCGCTGATTGCGAGCTGGTAGCTACAGCACCCTGCCTGAAACTTGCATATGTCATATATGTGATGCAGGTCGCACCTTTTGTGAATCCCGCAATTTCAGAGAGATACTCTTGGTTAATTATTCAGGATTTGAAATCATCGTTGTAGGTTCAAAACTTGTACTGTCTGCTGTGAGTTTTACGCAGCTCTTCTGCTATTCTTGGAAACATTTGACCGTATTTGACAAGTTTCGCGGGCCACTATGCAACACATGCAGCACAGGCATGCTGAACACACGGTAAAATAAGTAAGCCCATACTCGCCGGTACTCCCCAGTTCTTGAGTTTGCTTTGGAGAGCTTTCTGCTATGGAGGAGATTGCTCACGTATGACGTGCCCGTATTTAATGGCTTCTTTGCGCAAAAGCGCTTGTAAAACTGATTCCGTCGTACAGCCGCCAGATACAAAAGCATTTGCGATACAACCCTTAGGCAAAGGGTTTCAAAGTGGCAAAGCTTCAGGATCTCAAGGCATGGCAAGACTTTTGGTGTAAAACAGCCCGTTGTGGATCTATCAATCGCTCAAAACATCAGCTGCAAATTTTGAGCTTGCAAAAGATTCGTGTGATCCAAACTAGCACTTGGAGCTTGCAGAGAAACAATGTCGACACATGCTGCTCCCAGCGTGGAGCCAGGCTGCAGGCTTCGCAAGCCACCCTTTGCCTTTCAGCCACCCTTTGCTTTTCACCCTTTTCCTTCGTTGTGCCACGTCGGGAATACGTCGTGCCACCATGCCATTGTCTTCCTGGCCCAAGGCCCAGAAAGCATTGCGACAGGTCCTTCATTCACGTAGAGTGATGAAGATGGGTCTTGAGTGCTTGAGGGCCACTCCTTGGGAATATCCTGCAGAACAAGTCACTTGGAAGCTTCAGAGCCAGTCTTTAGAATTCTAGCATCGGCAGAGTGCTGGGATAGTTTTTGTGCTTTCTTGCTTTACTTGAAGAGTGATGCTTTTCTGCAGCTATGTCCAGGTTGACTTCAACGTGAGCGTGCTTCGAAATTCACAACTGGGTCCTGGAATTTGGGACGATACGCTGCTCGATGATATGAACTGGCCTGGACTCACAAGTCTGTGCGCTTAATTCTTATCTTGAAGGCAAACATCGTATACCATCGTACACCGGCACTAGGAGACATCAAGCTCATCTGTGTCATTGGATTTCCTTTGCGCTTGCAGTTTGGTTGTGTTCACGTCCAAACTCTCAAAGGATGATCTCCTTTCAGATCTTTGAGTTGTCTTCGATGGATCCTCTGAGGCTTTTGGCAAATGCGAAGCTAATGAAGGATGCTGATGTGTTGAAGCTTCTTCGGTCAGTGAGACCATACAACGAAGATGGATCTCTGAAGACCCGGTTCGACATGGAACGTTGCACAAAAGCGTGGCTGGCACAGACCGAAGCTTCGCTCATAGCTGAAGATGTTTCTGTCAAAATCCTCTTGAGGCTATGTGAATGTCACTAAGCTTGAACAGAGTTTGTCAAGAGTGGGCGACAGGAGCACACCTGCTGTCACCTGATGTTTCCAGGTAGATCAAACATGCGAGATGCGAGATAGATTCCCGGTCGAGCAGTGATACCACAATTTTGCACAAGATCCGGTGTCTCCAGAACCGCAAGAAATCTAACTGGCATCAGTTTTCAGGTTTTGGTTCGGTAGCTCTGGGAAGCCTTTTGTGTATAGCCTAGCTTGGAATGCAAAGGTTGGTTTGTCACAATTGTTATCGCGAGGTGTCTTTGAACTCCACCCCATCCGCCTTCATTTCTCCAGGTGGCAGTGTTGGTGCGCCGCTGGTCTCCGCTCTCAACGAACCCTTCATGCTTTGGAGATTTGCAAGTCCAGCCCGTGCAGCTTTTCGTTTGGAGGAAATCTGGAAGCTGCTCTGGACAAACGGACAAATCAACAAGGCCATGCTGGGGATGCTGGCCATGCCTTCGACTTCCAACTTCCGAGCTGACTCACTTTCCGCGCAGGGTTGTCTCTGATTATCGGTCAAGTACATAGGCACACAGTACCCAACGTGAAGTTTCAGGGTTTCAAGTGGGCTTCAGTGAAGGTTACAGCAAGAATTTGTAGGTTCGCGCCAAAATGCCATGAAATACCAGCTTCATTTTTGAGTTGTTGAGATACCTCTGATTTGTGTGTCTTTGCAAGGCGACGGACTTGAAGGTGTTGCCGGTGACCCAAAAGGCACCGCAAAACGAAGCTTCCGGAGCGCAGGAAGGCTGCGAAGGTGTTGATGGGCCCGAGATGCTTTTCAAAGGGCCACAAGAAGTGCTGCAACGTGTCTTGCCTTTAGCGGAGCAGAGAGCCTGTCACATGACTTGCTTGTCAAAATTGAATTTGGAAGTCGGAATTCATCCACAGCCTGAAAAATTGAGCAATTCAGGCAGTTTTAGGTGACAAAAACTCATGATTCTAGATCCTTCAAGTTGTATTTTTGTAGAAGAAGCCTCTAGTCATGGTTCTATCCCGATATGCTTCGTGCATCTTCGTGCTTAGGTTGCAGGATGCCCCATGCTTTTGCTGTTTCTTTCCCCCCTGGCAGTCTTTTGTGTTTCAAGGAGCACGGAGCATCCTGCAGAACGCGTTGGGAGATGCAGAGATTCCATGCTCAGAGACTGCAAGGACAACGAGGCCGCACGGCCCACGGTCTTTTGCTACATTTTGTCACCTTTTTTGCCACCGTTATGACGAGAATCGAAGGGTTTGGACATGTTTAGGATCCCAGATTCCTGTTATGCTGTCCTTGGAGATTACATCATGATGGCAAGGGAGAATAGTCACAATGTTTCGTGTCACAAGTCATAATATATCTTGTGTATCCATAGACGGGCTTGTAGCAGTTTCAGCACTCCAGGGTAGAAGCCGTTTTCATATTGTGATGTGTCTATGCAAATTCCACAATTTCGTTCCCACGGGTCTTCCACATCTGAGGGACATGCGCATTCACCTTTTTCGGCATCTATTTTGGCTTCATCTGTTTTGTCTTCCGCGCAAGGCTTACCACTGTGCTTCACACGGTACCTGGCCATACTCTGCTGCAGCTGGGTCGACAAGGAATGCTGGCGCTTACCGCCAAATCCATGAAGCAAAGGGGTCAAAGTTCACTCGCGGCGCTGCTCCAAAGCTGCGCTTCTACCTTTGGCCTTCAGAGCTTCGGCTACGGGGTAGTGGTTTCTGAGAGTGGAAAATCAGAAGAAATCAACGAAACACATATCTAAAATACAATCCTTGGGGCCTTTCCTTTTTTCCTCCTGCGTTGAATTTTCCCGTGCCGAGGATCAGCTGGCTTTCTGAAGCTGATGAAGGACTTCCCCTTCTGGCTCTGTGTCTCAAAGCAGCTGCTGCAGTGAAGGCTGCGCCGAAGCAGTTCAGATATAGTCGACAGGCTGGGCAAGGGTACAAAATGCCAGGGGACCATTGCTTTGATCACAATTATATGAGACACACCAGAATGTGAGCCCCTCACTCAGCTTGAACAGTTTCGTCCTTTGCCAATCCGAGTACATATTGGAAGTATTTTGAGATATTTTGAGGATTTTCGAGGGGTAAGGCCCTCGCTTCGGAACGCGCTTTAAAAGCATCGCTTTGGAACGCGCTTAAAGCCCTCGCTTTGGAACGCGGTTGATGAATCTGTGTTATTAGTTTAAAAAGTATATATTACCGAAAGCTCCTGCGAAGGGTTTTTCCCAAAGAACATCTACCAAATTCATGTACATAACATCTTTTACTCGCATCATCTTCACATACATCTCATACAAAACATATACATCATCTACATCATCTACATCATCTACATCATCTACATCATCTACATCATCTACATCATCTACATCATCTACATCATCTACATCATCTACATCATCTACATCTACATCACCTACACCATCTACATCATCTACATCATGTCTATAGTCCTATATGATAAACTCTTTATTCGATCGTGCTAGGACGAGAAGCTTCGGTAAGCCTTGATTTGTAGTAAGTCAGGGCATCGATCTTCATGGTCATGGTAATCATTTTCCCCGTCATCATCTACTGAATCCTATGTTATTTGGTTACATTGACAACCTTTGTAATACGCTGTTCAAGGCTCTTGAAACACCTGCAGAGTACAGTCTGTAGGCTAAGCACATGACTGACTAAAGGTCTGTCTAGACCAAATGCTTGCTGTCTGAGAAGACGCTCTAACTGATCCTAGTTAGCCCCACCCCACCCCACCCGCAAACCCCACCCCCACCCCACCCCCCCCCCACCCCCACCCCCA
>BGPT01003627.1:10369-23778 GCA_003297045.1 Symbiodinium sp. clade C Y103 | reverse complement strand
GGGGGGGGGGGGGGAGGTGCACGCTTAGGGTTTGCTTAGGCTAGGTTCAGGGTTTGTCTAGGTGTTGTTTAGGGTTTGTTTAAAGTCTGTTTAAGGTGTATTTGGGGTTTGTTGAAGGATGGTTTACGGTTTGTTTATGGTGTAATTATTTAGGGTTTGTTTAAGGTTTACTTAATGTTTGTTTACGCGTTATGTAACGTTTGTGTTTGGGTTTATTTAGGGTCTGCTTACGGTTTGTTAAGGGTTTATTGACGATTGGTTTAAGGTTGATTTAGGGTTTGTTTAGGGTTTATTGGGGCTGGGTTTCGGGTTTATTTTGTGTGTATNACGGTTTGTTAAGGGTTTATTGACGATTGGTTTAAGGTTGATTTAGGGTTTGTTTAGGGTTTATTGGGGCTGGGTTTCGGGTTTATTTTGTGTGTATTTGGGGTTTATTTGAGGTTTGTTGAGGGTGTATTTAGGGTTTGTTGAAGGTTTATTCAAGGTTTGTTTAAGGTTTATGCATCATAGCTTTAGGGTGGTTTAGGGTTATTCAGCATAGGTTTTTATCGAGTGCGTTGAGGGTAGGATTCGGGTTGATTTAGGGTTTGTTTAGGGTTTGTTTAGGGTGTATTTAGGGTTTGTTTAGGGTTTATTTAGGGTTTGCTTAGGGTTTGTTTAGGGTTTGTTTAGGGTTTGTTTANTGTTTAGGGTGTATTTAGGGTTTGTTTAGGGTTTATTTAGGGTTTGCTTAGGGTTTGTTTAGGGTTTGTTTAGGGTTTGTTTAGGGTGTATTTAGGGTTGGTTTAGGGGTTGTTTAAGGTTTATTTGGGGTTTGTTTAGTGTTTGTTTAGGGTTTGTTTAGGGTTTATTTAGGGTTTATTTAGGGTTTATTTGGGGTTTATTTAGGGTTTGTTTAAGGTTTGTTGGGGGTGTACTTGAGGTTTATTTAAGGTTTGTTGAGGGTGTATTTAGGGTTTGTTGAAGGTTTATTCAGGGTTTGTTTAAGGTTTATGTATCATAGCTTTAGTGTTGTTTAGGGTTATTCAGCATAGGTTTATATAGAGTGCGTTGAGGGTAGGANAGCTTTAGTGTTGTTTAGGGTTATTCAGCATAGGTTTATATAGAGTGCGTTGAGGGTAGGATTCGGGTTGATTTAGGGTTTGTTTAGGGTTTAGTTGGAGTGTATTTCGGATTTGTTTAAGGCTGATGTAGGGCAAGTTCAGGGTTCATTTATGTAGGTTTGATCTAGGAGTAATTTAAAGATTATTTAGGACTGGTTTATTTACTTTGGTTTGTATTTAAGGGTGGTTTAGAGTTGGTGTATGGGTGATGTACGGTTTATCTTCTAGGGGTTGTTGAGGTTTTTGTTGTGATCGTATGTGCTATCATGGATATGCGGAGTTGTAGGCATACTTGAAGTGGACAGAAGGGAAGGCCTCTCTGAACAAGGTGAAGCTGGGGGGGGTGGTGCACCCCCCCCCCACCTTGGATGGCCAAAGCTGGGGGGGGTGGTGCACCCCCCCCACCTTGGAGGGGTGCAGCTGGGGGGGGGGGGGGGGCACCCCCCCACCATTCAGAGGTAGGGGACGCTGCTTTGTGCAGGAAGATGATACTAGCAAGGCTGGGGGGAAGGGGTGGTGCACCCCCCCTAGCTTGGAGCAAGGCTGGGGGGGGGGTGGTGCACCCCCCTCTAGCTTGATTGAAGGGGAACGCCAAATGGAGAACTCTCCCATCTCTGTTCAAAGATGAGAGTGTAGAGCTGCACTTGCTTTGGTGTTCTTATATATGCATCTTGGGTTTTGCAGAGGCTGGCATGTGAGGTCTTGAAGGCATGGAGGTAAGCAAAGCCTGGAGAATGTTTGAACAGCACATTTTGAATTGCACCCAGCACCACAAGCCGTTGAGGAAGTCGGCATTGGACCCTACTCTGATGTTGCGGATCGTTGGGGCCGTGAGTATTTTCTCAACTACCGCATGGAGGACCAGGGGAGGAATGAAAAGAGAAGGGCAAGATCCAGGTTCAAACGTAAGCGGATGGTTGTCAAAGTAGTAAGCCTCCAGCCGAAGGACCTTGATATTATATTTGTATCATATTTGTTTTACATGTTCTTGCGGCATGAGTATCCCGTGCAGACGAGCGTTCTGTGCAGACCAACAGGACATGGAGATGCATGCTCCTTACAACGTATCTTGCTTGCAGATAAGCTGACAGCAGATCTTACTATATCTTACCAATATCTTACCTATATACATAGGTCCTTACAGATCCTTAGAGATTTTTAGAGATCCTCACAGACCGTCAGAGATTCTTTTAGATCCTTAGTGTATTGAGAGCGTTTGGAGCCCGTCCCAGATGCTAGCCAGTGCTTCAAGTCAGCGATCCTGCCAGACCAGCGCAACAAAGCAAGGCTTATGGTGACATGATGCCAGACCCACGAAAGATTGAGAGTTCCTTTGCGGCAGTCATCCATCGTGCTTGTCGATGTGCACAGTTGCGATTTACCATGTGATTTTCCTGATTTGCCATTGTGCTTGTGGATACTTGTGGATACTGTATGGCTTTGAATATGGTCATTATGGTGGCATCAATTCTGGGAGGCATCAAGCTGTCATTCAAAAAAAAGCATGGCAACTTCCTTCTGAGAATATAAAAGCTTTCAGATCCTTTCAGAGCGGTTCGTCGTAGGCAACGCTGCGATCCACTGGCGTGGCAAAGCTCACATCTTCATGCCTTGCTTGGAGACCAACCAGTTACGCCCTCACTAAATTTTGAGTTTGACAGCAAGGGTTCAGCAGAATTAGATTTTGTCAATTTAATGCAGTGCTTCTTTCCGCTAGTCGACATCCTTCTGCAGGTTCTGGGCATCTCCATATCCCATCAGTTTTCACGATTACAAGGCAGATTTCTGGAAATGTGCAGTGGGAGAAGCGGCCCATCAAGTGTCAAAACGCCAGACAGTCACACAATCACAATGAACAAGACCCCTCCAGAGGGGCAATGAAGCATGGCAGAGGGTTTCAGAAGTCCTGCCCAGAATTGTTCTGGCATTTGTGTAACAGGACACCAGCCAGCTGCGACATGTGCCTTGGCAAAACTCCCATTCGTATCCATTCGTCCCAATGCCATACAAGTGTTCTTTGTTTCATTGCCACCCCTAAATCGTGTTCCAGCCCTGTGTAACTATGGAGGTGATAGCCACAAGGAGGGGGAATTTCTACCGCTATATCAAGTTTGTCGCCTTGTGTCCGGGGTGTTGCGAGCAACCCTGCAAATAAAAATCGTAAATACATTAAATTCATTAACAGCAGTTGCTGCATCCATATGGGATGCTTTGCTCATCATCCATCATCCAACAGCCCACCAGCCGGCATCACCGATCATTTTTTTTCGAACAAAGATAAACCGGTTTTCACCAGTGTGATCATGCGGCCACAACTATTGAGGGGCCTAGGGCCTAAAACTTAAGGATTGCCATTTGGGCCGCCGCAAGGTGCATGATATCTTTATGGGCAGAGCGAAATGCAAAGGTTGCCCAGCTGGCTACAATCCATCAATTGCCAAGATGGAGAAACCAATTCGCAGAGTGCCATGTGCAATTCATGTGCTCCAGTGCCATTAGTTGATACTATATATTATATATATATATATATTCTATAAGTATATATATATATATATATATTCTATAAGTATATAGTTGTAGATTGGATCGCGATGCAGTGAGTTTCCAATTTGTGGACGCATTCAGCAGAAGATCGAATAGATACTCAGCTACTCCTCTTGCAGCTGCCTTACACTGAGAGTGAGCTTCCCGGCAACACAGGCATTTTCAGCTTCCCTGTTCCCGCTTTACACTTTTGCGGCTCAAAATAAAGTAACGGCTGACACAAGATGCATCAGTAGTTCAGTTTGCAATATGACAAAATGCGCGGTCTGAACTAAGCTACACAAGCGCCCCAAGCTGCTTGTTTTCAAGCCGGCAATAGTTGAGAGCAGGCCTTAGCTTTTCAAACGTCAAGTCAGTGGAACAACCAAAGAGAGCTGTTGAAGAATGTCAAAGGCGGATCCATTTTTTTCGAGTCTTCATGGCTTGCTGGCATGTGCAAGACACAAGCCAACCAATTGCCTTGCTTAATTACAAATAGATTTGACCCCAAAGGTGTCGCAGTCGGTCCCTTGTAAAAGGGATGTTCAACACGCAAGTAGGCATGGAAGTTTCACAGCCTATGGCACTTCGAGATGGACACGCGAAGAGCAGGCGTGTTTGCAGCGGTTGCACGTGTTGTGTGCAGGCATGGGTTTATGAGGTTTATGAATGTTTATGATGCGTTTGGGCAAGATGCGCATTGCAATTTTCAAACGGCATTCCAGGCCGTTGATACAAAACCGGGACTAACCGGGACGACATCAAATTTCACACACGGCAGGCGGTTCAGGACTGGCACTTTGTCAGGCCACTTGCGATTATTTCGTGTTTGGCAAAGCACGTTGCAAGGCTTGCTGATTATTTTACTATGTGGATCCAGCTTGGTGGTTTGGAATCTTCGAACCATCGACTCATCGGTTGGCCAGGACCAGTAGTGAAACCACATGAAATCACACTACTACTTACTACAAGCAGATGCACGGAGATACCGATGACAATAGTGAACTGCAGAATATATTATAATGTAATATTGATTAATATTGCTGATTTGCATTTTGCATGTTGACTTTGTCAATCCGGCAAGATAACTTTGAAGAAGCCGAACGAAAGGTAGCAAGGTAGATCAGTGTGGAAAAATACCTCCATCGGACAGAATGCCATCATTTGTCAGCATCTATTCTCAGATAGGAGGCTGCTTTAGTGTGAATGAAAGTGTTTCCAAAGAAAGCTGGATGTTTCAACTACCGCTCAGGTATATATAGAGTTCCAGCCAATGCCTCGAAAGTTAACAAAGTAGCATGGCACCATGTGGCACCTGTGGTATGTGAGTGGTTCAGTGAGGATTCTCTCCGTTTAGCTATAATCGAAAGAAGTTTAGAAGTCAAACTTCCGACAATAGGGACATACGGAAAAGCCAAGATGGGAAGAGCCACAGAAGAGAGAAGCTCAACAGGGAGAAAGTCAGGAGAGAAGATCAGAAAGGAGACAGTCAGCAGAGAGAAGATGCAGGCACGTGAAAAGGTAGAAAAGTCGCGAAGCACAATGTTTTTCCAATGTTTTGTGGCTCCGGAGGGTCGAAAAGTAGGCTGCGGCGGGTGCGGAGCCATCTGGGGAGATGAGAGATGAAAAAGTGCATGCTGCTGTGGCACGAAGCACATGTTGACCTCAGCGTCGAAGCATTTTTGGATGTTGAGATGCTTTGAAGTAAAATGACACGAAGCACTTCCTGCTCGGAGCACTTTTGGAAGTTGAGCTGTTGAAAAGTGTACGCCGTTGTGGCGCGAAGCACATTTCTAAAGTCAAAATGCTAAAAACACACCATTGCTGCACCACTTTTGGAAGTTGCGGGGTCGAAAAAGTGCACGCCGCTGTGGCGCGAAGCGCATTTGGAAATCAAAAGTGTTAAAAATTGAGGGGTTCGGAGCACTTTTGGACGTTCAGACGTCGTTTTCTGCGGCAGGCGCAAGGGACTCTGCACCTGGTCAAAAGTGAGCTAAACGTGTGGGCTTGTTGCATTTTCAAAAACAATGGCAAGTGTGGAAAATTTGAAAACGGTTGGCGCAGATGCATTTTGCGTGGCAGGCGCAGTACAAGAGACACTTCAAATCACTTCAAGCAGACATGTTAAGAGGTCAGGGCGTTGATTTCCTGAAAGGGGCGTCATTTTGGAGCATCAGATCTTCAGGGTTGCTAAGATGATTTTGCGTGACAGGTGCAGCACTTCGTATGACCTGGCCTCACTTTTTCGTGGCAGGCGCAGTAGTTTAGACAGATGAAGTGGAAAAATCGCAAAACGCATTGGCACGAGGCCGTCAGCTCTGAACTCCACTTTTCATTTTTGATGTAAGTCTCGCAGGTTTGCTTCGTTTTTGATGTTGTCACCTTCACAAAAGTGAGGAAGTCTCGCAGAATAGCTTCGTTTCAGAACGCTACACTACACTACGCTACAGTCAATTACAACTACAACCACAACTACAACTACAACCACAGCTACAACCACAACTGCAACTACAACTACACCTACACTACAACTACACTACAACTACACTACAAACTACGAAGTACAAACTACGAAGTACAAACTACATTACACTGCACCACACTGCAACCACATTACACTACACTACACGAGGCTAGACGACAACTACAATTAAAAATGCAAATACAACTACAACTACAACGGCTTATAACTACAACAAGTACTACAACCAAAGATAACCAAACTACAACTACAACTGCAGCAACTATAACTAAAACTACAACAACTACTACAACAATTACAATTTTAACGACGGGACAACTACAACTACGAGTACACGTACAACAACCACAACTACCACTACGACAACTACAAATACAACTACAACCACAACAACCACAACAACTACCACTACACTGCACTGCACTGCACAGCTACAACTACGACTACGACTACAAGTACATTACAAACACACTGCGCTGCTTCCAACCATTTGCCGATCGAACAGTGGGTTCGCTCTGCCATGCATGATTCACAACAACCAATTTCTCCTATAGGTTTCCTATCTTTGAAACTTCCGCCACCGCTTTGTGCGGCACTATTGATAAATTTGACACAGCATTAAGAGGCTGTTTCCCATGGCCTGCAACTTAGCGACTGGGTGCAGGAAAGTCTTGGATTGATGTCTGAGTGGGAGCCCTGGGCTGCATGCCACGTGTGACGTGCTGTTTGTATGGGGTTCCTACGGGCCTGCTTCAGACAGGCAGGTCCTGTTTTTCTATGCCTTTTGAATTCTTCCCTCAGATGCAAAGTGTTTTCGACCGAAATATCCCGTTGCTCATCACCTATCGGGCACAGGCTATGGAATCACAGTCTGCTTGAAGTCAAAGCACCAAGCATGCGCACAGACCACCGGACAGCGTATTATGTAAGAGTGCCTTTGCACATGGATGACCAGAGAGAGAAGAGTGCCTTTACACGATTCCCACACAAAGAAAACTGCCAGACAAATCATGGGCAGTTCAGTTGCCATGTGCTACTATAACACAGGTCGTTATTGGATCTCTACTTGCCAAGCTCATTCAGATGGGGTTGCAACAAGTTCGGCGACTGATGTCATATGCAGACAGAATCCCCCGCACTCCTTTGTGAGAAACAACATGGTTAGCATGCTGGTCGGTGTGTGTTAGCACTTGTAGCACACCTGCAGATGTCCCGAAATTGTTTGCTTCTAGGATTTCCTGCGTCAGGAAATGAATGTGTACATGTGACATGATGGACTGAAGGAACATGAATGAATTATTTTCAGATTTTGACCTATTAGCTTCCAGGTCCAAAGATGGCTTCGACAAGTTGGCACCAGGGCAGTCAATGGCTTATGATGCTCAGCAAAGCAGATGGTGGAATAGAATAATCCCTTCCCCGTAACACTAAACCCCCCCCTCCCCCCCCTAATACTAAACACCTCGGGTAGTTTTTATATGTTTTTATTATTAGGACGGTATTTATTATTAGGGGGGACCCTAATAGTAAATTTCGGACCTTAATATTAAAAACTATTTTTCTCGATTTCAAAATCAATTAAATATCAATTTAAAACGCAATTATGAAAAAGTTGGATTTCGAAGCGGATCCCTAATAGTAAACTTCGGACCTAAATATTAAAAACTATTTTTCTCGATTTCAACATCACTTAGATCTCAATTTAAAACGCGATTAATATGTTGCAAAAAATTGGATTTCGAAGCGGATCCCTAATAGCAAGCGCCAGACCTTAATACTAAAAACTATTTTTCCCGATTTCAAAATCAATCAAATCTCAATTTAAAACGCAATTAATACGTTGCAAAAAATTGGATTTCGAAGCGGATCCCTCATAGTAAGCGCCAGACCTTAATACTAAAAACTACTTGGATTCAGGGGACCTTACTAATAAACACCCCGGGGCTGACTAGTTTTTATTATTAGGGGGTGAAACCCACAAATGGTAGGTTTGTTTTTAAATTGAATTGTTTTTTAAAGGGGATCAATTCAAAGTCAAATTGGCCAACCACACAATTTCCAAAATTGGAGGTGGACCCTAGTTTTTTAGTGTTT
This sequence comes from Symbiodinium sp. clade C Y103, assembly GCA_003297045.1. Classification (NCBI taxonomy): domain Eukaryota; class Dinophyceae; order Suessiales; family Symbiodiniaceae; genus Cladocopium; species Cladocopium sp. clade C. The sequence goes on along the minus strand of BGPT01003627.1, from coordinate 15,576 downwards.
TTAATATTGGGGGGGTGTTTAGTGTTAGGGGGAAGGGATTAGGTTGCTGCAACTACCCTTCCTTGATGCCAGGAATTGAATCAACAATCTAGGAAGTAAAATTCCATGAAATTCAAGGCAGTCAGCAGGCTTGAAGGCAGGAAACATGAGCAATGATGAGCAATGTAGTTCCCAGCGCCCGCCAGCACCTAGGAAAGCATGAGCTCGGCCATGAAAAAAATGCTGGGACCTCTCACAGTGGCCTCACTGAATAATGCAAATAACAGGAAATAACAAGCCGGCACAGATCTGGCATCCTCCATCTTACCGCCCAAAGCGGTTCAGTGCAGGGCGCATAGTGGATTAGCGATGAATGGTCATTTGCTTCAGCGCTGCCTTCTGCAAACGGTGGCACAGATTGCAAAACGATAGACCCAGCAAGTTCAGTCCAGTTTTTTCACGCTGTGCGCTTGGATGACCTAGTTGCAATGATTTGGTAATAGCTTGAAGTCGGTCAGTTGTATTTATATGAAGCATAATTTTTCAAGACATCCTGCGCAACAGGAGTTGAATGATCGACTAAAAATCCGCATTTGATCTGAGGATGCGGTGGTGCTTCGGACTTGGGCGGCACCATACTGGCTTCACGTGGTCTCAGGGTCAGGCAAAGACCATGCCACGCGAGAGCTACGCACACGGAAGCTTCGAGAGTGTCACCCGGACAGTGTAAGAGCCATGCAGCCAGGGTGGAAGAATGCGGGATCTGTGACTGGAATGGTTGGATAAACATTGCTGGGCTTTGAGCAATTTCGCGTGTGAAGCAATAGATCAAAAAGTGTTTGCCAAAGTGATGTGTAAAGCAGCTAAAGCAGGTGCAGTCTAAAGCAATAGCTTGCTGTATTGCTTTTGCCTCCTCCAAAATCCTCTTCATTTCAGATGTTTCAATTATTTGTCGGCTTGAACCCATATCGGGACGGATGGGAACATCGAGAGGTCCTTTGACATTGCTGATGCAATGGGTCCTTGACGAAGGATGTGTAACTGGGCTGCATGAGTCCCACGCGGAGAGAAGCCTTGGACTTGATGATTGTGCCCATACTGTTTGAACTTCGTGCGCCCGTGGGTACGGTGACTGCTTATGCACATGAAATATTGCTGTATCATCATATTGTATATTTAATTATTCATGTATATTTAGATGTCACAAGTATAATATGCTATGGTATGGTATGATATGTGTGAATGTCTTGGTCCTGGTCTTGTATTGTGTTGTATATTTGTATTGTATTGCGGCGAAAGCTAGCTTCTGCTAGCTGAAATCCTTCTTGCTTTAGCAAGAATTATTGGAGGGGGCTGGAATCTCCAATCGTGTGAGACTTCTCAGTTATCCCCCCCCTCTCCCCCCACCTGGCTGGTTCAACTATGGTTTTGCATTGCCTTTCTTTTTCCCGCGCTTCCAAAGGTCCACTCCGATGCCGAAGGTGGGTTTGAATCTTCCCAATCACTGGTCATCATGCTGGCTATGTTGAATTTCCTCAACAGTTTACACACAATCATACTACTTGTATGTTCGCATTCTCGTCCCCTCAAACATACATCGCTTCAATGCATAGGTCTGGATGTTCGCCTTACCATCGTAGACTGTAGAGTGTGGATTGGGGGGGTTTGTGAAGTGTGAAGTGTGGAAAGCCGAGAGTGGAGTGTAGTGTGTGGAGTGTAGGGTGTGAAGTGTAAAGTGTAGAGTGTGGAGTCTGGAGCATGGATTGTAGAGTGTGGAACGTAAAGTGTCGATAGAGTGTGGGGTGTGGAGTGTCGAGGGTGGAGTGCAACATGTAGCCTGTGGAGTGTAAAGTGTGGAGTGTGGAGTCTAGAGTGTGGAGCATGGAGTGTAGAGTGTGGAGTGTAGAGTGAGGAGCATGCAGTGTAGAGTGTGGAGTGTGAAGTGTGGAGTGTAAAGTGTGGAGGGCGGAGTGTAGAGTGCCAGTGTAAAGTGTAGAGTGTGGAGCGTAGAGTGTGGAGCATGGAGTGTAGAGCGCGGCGTGTAGAGTGAGGAGCATGGAGTGTGGAGTGCGGAGTGCAAAGTGTAGAGTGTGGAGCGTAAAGTGTGGAGTGTAGAGTGTGGAGCATGGAGTGTAAAGTGTGGAGGGTGGAGTGTAGAGTGTGGAGCATGGGGTGTAAAGTTTAAAGTGTGGAGGGTGGAGTGCGGAGTGTAAAGTGTAGAGTGTGGAGTGTGGAGTGTGGAGCATGGATTGTAGAGTGTGGAGTGTAAAGTGTGGAGTGTGGAGGGTGGAGTGCAAAGCGTGGCGTGTAAAGTGTGGAGTGTAAAGTGTGGAGTGTGGAGGGTGGAGTGCAAAGCGGGGCGTGTAAAGTGTGGAGTGTGGAGTACAGAGTGTGGAGTGTGGAGTGTAAAGTGTGGAGTGTAGAGCGCGGAGTGTAGAGTGTGGAATGTAGAGGGCGGAGTGTGGAGTGTAACGTGTAGACTGTGGAGTGTGAAGTGTGGAGTGTGGACCGTAAAGTGTGGAGGGTGGAGGGTAGAGCGCGGGGTGTAGAGTGTGGAGGGTGGAGTGTGAAGTGTAAAGCGTAGAGTGTGAAGCGTGGAGTGTTAAGTGTCGAGTGTAAAGTGTGCAGTGGAGAGTGTAAAGTGTAAAGTGTAAAGTCTGGAGTGCGCATTGTGCAGTGTAAAGTGCGGAATGTGTGGATTGCGCGCAATAGGGAGTGGAGACGGTCAAGTCTACAGTGGTCAGTTGCAACTGCACCAAAAAGCGCGCCTGCCACGCACAATGACATGCCACACACAACGGATCTGCACCAAACGCTGCGCCGGCCACGCAAAATGAAAGTGTCAGAGTGTCCCATGCCTGCCACACGATTTGCGCGTAGTCACCACTTGACGCAGCCTTGATTTGACAATGCGATCCGCGAAAAAAAAAAACCACACGACGCGTCTAAAGTGTTGCGCCTGCCACGAAAATGAAGATGGACACCTCCCCAGTGTTGTGCTTGCCACGAAAAATGGAACTCAACTTCTGAAAACGACGCAAAAGTATTGCGCCTGCCACACAAAACGATTGCCGACACTTGTTCCAGACACGTGAGAATTTCACTAAGTGCCACGCCGCCCACACGAAACGACATTACAACCTTTTTGAAAACCTCTAAAAATGAGAGGTTTTGGAGCCTTCCCCATTGACACGGTGACGCCACAAGAAAACCAGAGAGTCGACGCAAGACATGCCGGAAAGCTGAAACCGAGCCTTTCCTACGAGGCTTCCCTCAATTTTCATCACATCTCACATGTTGAACTGTCACGAAGCGCCACGCCTGCCACGCAAAACGACGTTGCCACCTCTTTCGAAAGCCGCAAAACGAGCGCATGAGGTTTCCGTCAATTTTCATCATTTTCATCACACCTCGGAAAACGCCACGCTTGCCACGGAATTTGCGCGTTTTCGTTCCTGGGCGCAGCCTTGACATTGCGATTTGCAAAAAACAGACAACACGACACGTCCGAAGCGCTGCGCCTGCCACGAAAAACAACGATGGAGGTCTCCAAAGTGCTGATATGTGTTGCCCCTGCCACGAATTGAAACTCATGTTTTGAAAAACGGCGCCACACAGAAAGATTTTCGACGCGTTATGGAACACGTTGGAGTGCCAGAAAGCGCCACGCCTGCCACACGAAACGAGGTTTCGACTCGTTGGAAACCAAAAATGACCACCTTTGCAGCTTCCCGCATAGGCACGGCCATAGCGACCTCACGCAAACAGTTGCGAACGGCTGGGAACGGTTGCGCAACGGCTGGCGAACACACCCTCAACCCCCAAGCCCCCAGAGTGAAACGGGAACCCGTGCTACGCATTCGGGAAAACATGGGAAAACAATTTGCCGAAACAAAATGGACTACCCCAAGCTTGCAATGGAGAGATGGCCTTCACCGACCCCTCCGGTATATCCGCAGCAGACACGACCCTGATGACTCAGAGACTCACTCTCATTTTCGGAACTTTGCCATGCTGCGTACATGATGTGTTTTTCCGCGGTGTCCGAGAGAGATGCTGTTTGCCTTTTTTGCCGGGTGTTCAACCATTTTTTAGTTGACCACAGACCACCAGAAAGAAGGAGGCAAGCAACTAGCTGTGCGCCTGTTCATTCAGATGTTATGTCCCCTTCCTATTTGGCTCGAGCTGAGGTTGAGCACCACTCTATGGTCATTGATATTGGTTCCTTTGATCAAGAAACTTTGAATGGTGCGTTTCGGTCCTATAATTCCACACGCTTAAGCATGCACACCTTCAAGATCCTTCAAAACATCTTGAGAAATGTCTTGAAGTCTGCCAGTTTACCCTGAGGAGTGACTTCGAAAGTTTCAGGGTGTGTGAGATTATTGGTGTCAAAATGCTGCCTAGCATACGTCGTATACGTGTGCCTTGCGTACCGCATCGTCCATACATGTACATATAGATAATATTGTATATACATATAGTATTTACATTTCAACATACTTAAACGCTTTCATCCGACTTCCGAGGCATGAACCTCGGTTGGTTCACAGCTTTGGCTGCAGCCAATGGTCTTCAGGTTGTGGCTTTTGAGCCTAGCCCTACCAGAATACAGCAGCTCAGCTCTGGGGAACAGATTATTGTAGAATATTGTAGGGTTTCGCACGCCGAAATGCCATAAGGATAAGGATAATCAGGGTTATGTTGTTACCGTTGAGCATGTTGTGCTCTACGCGCGCGCCCCTACTAAGAACAACAGTTTTCTCCTTTTTTGCAGCTGTTTGCTACATCTTGGAGGCAGCAAGCCAGCTACTAGAAGCTACTACAGGCTACATGCCTTTTGTGGCGGTTGCGAAACAGCACCAAAAACTAGACGACGGATGGCCCGAGAGCGAAAAGAAATTGTATGGGATTTGGAAGTGTGAAGATCATACAGCATAAAACATGATCAATGTATTGGTGCATATTGATATGAGATGATGTAAAGATATCGTTAAATGCATGTTGACAGGCATTTTTGATTGGAGGATGTGNAGCATAAAACATGATCAATGTATTGGTGCATATTGATATGAGATGATGTAAAGATATCGTTAAATGCATGTTGACAGGCATTTTTGATTGGAGGATGTGTTTACAGCAGTTCTTTTGCACATGAAAGATGTGAACTAGCGTGTATGCGAGGATATGAAAATGTAAATGTGTGACAAGACACGGATGAGATAAAT
>BGPT01003626.1:0-29300 GCA_003297045.1 Symbiodinium sp. clade C Y103 | reverse complement strand
CTAAAGGAAGAGAAGACAAGAAGATGTCAAACCTCTTGTGGTTTGGCTCAAGTCTGAGCTGGTGAAAAAGAGCTGACCGCCGCTCTTGTGTTTTTCACAATGTGGCTGCCCCCCGGCGCTATAGAGAGTTAATAGCCGACCTTTGTCTCAAATACATGATTGTCTTTTACCTTCTGCTCTTCTTTCTCACTCGTCCGGAAATAGTCCCATGATTTCCGGTGTACTTCTCGGAGTGCTCATGGGGAAGTGCACATTGAACTCCATGGACGGCTACTTGACCGGAGTTTCATGTTGGCGCAACAGAGCCGTGACCCCATTAATGGCATTCGGGTGCTCTTGGGCTGCTTGCCTTGCTTTTTTCCTTAAGAGGTGTTCATATCCAGAATGATGTCGAGATAAAGAGGCCCCCTGGATGCACTTGCCGCATGGGATGTCGTTCTCCTATGAAGCTGAATACGGTGGTTTATAGCCTTGCCGCCAGCGGGACTGTAGCTTTTTGACATTCCCACGCCTACCAGATCATATACTCGAACATTTCTTTACCAATCGTATGTGACCAGCCGCTTGCAACCCTCCATACTTGAACCTGGACTTGCCAGATTGAGCTGAAGTCTGGCAGCGGATAATCCGGGACACAAAAGCTGATAATTCGAGTAAGTCTTTCAAAGAGAATTTGAAAGGAAAGGTAAAGAGAATTTGAAAGGAAAGTTAAAGAGAAAGAACGAATCAAAAGATGGACAGTCCAGTTCAAAAGGTAAGCAAAAAAGTGATGCAGTGCCTGTATCAGACTGCCGATCAACATTTTTGGCTTCATGCAAGATAGACACGCCATCCGCAGGTACATACAGGCTGGGGCCTCTTCGTGACGACCTCATTCTGGAAATCATCCCTACAAAGACCTTTTAGGAAGAAGCAAGGTGTCAACTCCACAGTAGATCCAAATGCTATCGATAGAGTGCTAACTGCGCTCCTGTGCCAACACGAAACTTCCCTAAAGTTGCCATCCATGGAATTCCGTCTCTTCCCGATGAGCATACTTCCATAAAGTTCACCGGGAGATTGCACGACTGTTCCAAAACGGCTGGAGATGGCAAGGTGCCCTCACCTCTGAAGCCGATTATTGCCTGTCGCCTGAAGGTCAAACCACAGCGAAGATTTGGGAACATATGCAAAAGCAACTGTGTATTTATCTCTCCGGTGGTCAGAAAGAATTCATTTTTGAATTTATTCATCTTGCAAATCAAGTTGTCCCGTGAAGAGCACAAGGTGCCGCCTGATGCATGATGTGGTCCCTCTCGCCTGGGGGGTGGGGCCTCCTTTTGGTTTGCTGCTCTTGGAAGAAGGTCACACTTAGGTGCTTCGTTAGCTGTGGCTGTGGTAACCTTTCTTCTGAGCTGGCTTACATCCTTTTTACAATTTTCGAAATAGCTCACTGCCTGGCGAAATGAAGATCACAGTGATCTTCCACAAGTGCGATCCGGACCTTATTAATGCTGTCATCAATTTGTTTGCAAAGCTTGCACTTGGTAAACTGTGAGGCAGGAGGATTGGTTCAGCTTTTCCATCATTAGCTGAGCCATCAAGTTCCATGCTCCTCTGCATTGCTTCTCATATTTCGAAATTGGAGCAGATCATCTGAGCGCTGGGCGTGTGTTTTTGGCTTATTTTGTGTGAGCACTTTCTTGTTTTCGCTGTATCTCTGTTTCACCCGCAATAGTGACACAGGCCGTGAGCCAAAGCAAAAAAAGGATCTTCTTCGAACGGCAATGCGTCCGGTTCAAGGACGAGTTGCAAGAATTCAATTTTCTTCAGAAGATGTCGCTGACGTTTCAAAACATGATGAGTTCATTTGAGAAGTGATGAAAATTCAGTGGTGGTGCCCGTTGAGATTTTACATTAGTGTTTCCTGTTTCAATGGCTGAGTTTGTTTGTGAGTCACGCCCAGGGTACAAACATCTCTCTTCATGGAATGCTTGACATTGAGGTCCACTGTATGGACAGGCAAGGACCTTCCATTGTCATCAAAGAAAGAGTTGCCCTCAGCGATCGTATTTCGCAGCCAATTCTTGCTTTGGACGCATGATGGAATCAGGATGGAGTATCAACAGCAGGGAGCAAACACTTTCACAAAATCGCTGTGTTTGTCTGAGAGGTTGGATTCGAATGCTGGGGAACGATGAGCCAGAATTGTTGGAGCCTCTGGACATTCGTGCAGTGCGTGCTGAAGTGTTTGATGAACTTGCTCAGATGCGTGTTGGATGGAACCTTAGTCCCCAAGCATTTGGTTCAGGTAAGCACTTTGGAAATTGCTTTCAAGACCCCACAGTAGCTTGTCCAACTCTTGCAGGACAATCATTCAGGATGGCAAAAAGTCATGGAGTTGTGTGAGCCCCTTGATGCTTTGATCGATTTGTCAGCAGAATTCCATGAATATGCAGGTGGCAGGTACATCATCACAATTGTGACAGCTTCAGAGAAACCACCACAAGTCATGGGTTTCAGGTTGTTAGGCGACGATGAAGTGCCTTTAGCTGCAACTGCTGTTGAGCGTGAAGATTTTATTGATGATGATCCTGCACCAATGGCCCCTGAAGATGAGATTGCTGGTGTTGAAATTGAAGATGAACAGCAACAGGATGTTGAGGGTCAGGCAATTTGTCATGGACAAATCGTGTTGGCCCCCGGAACGTGGTGATCACTTGAATGTGAACGATGTGGAACTTTTCCCACATACAGCACCTGCTACGTTGCGTGAAGCATGTGGATTCTATGGTGTCTCTCGTTCAGGTTCCAAGGAAAGATGTTTCAAGCGGCTATGGGAGTTTCAGAAACGCCTTGAACTGCAAACAGCGCTTTCTGCTGCACGTGAAACAGAAGCAGCACAGAGACGTGAACCAGTTGCACGAAAGCTTGCAGAGGCCAGATGAAGAGAGTCAGTTGAAACACATGCTCACTCATTTGCCTTTTGCAGATTGGTGTCAAGACTGTGTGGCACATCGTTCAAGACAGGACCCACACAGGAAGGATGGATCGGTGAAAGACTTTGGCATACCGACCATTTCCTTTGACTTTGCTTACACACAGGTAGTTGCTCCTGGAGGTGATGTTCAGGCCACAGAAACAGTTGCAGCTCTCATCCTAGTTGATTCAGTTACAAATTTCACTGGAAGTGTTCCCATTTCAAAGAAGAACGACTTTGACTTGATGATTAGCGAAATTCTGCCGTTTACACAGACTTTGGGCTATGCGGAATGCAACTACTTGTGCGACAATGAACCAAGCATTCTTCAGGTCCAAAAGCGTGCAGTCCATGCCAGAAAACAATTTGGATTGACTACTCACAGTCAAACTCCTGAAGCATACAGTCATGGGAACAGCTTATGTGAAAATACAGTCAGAAGGGTGAGAGAGCTTGCAGGTACGTTGATGCACCATGTTCAGGACAAGATTTCAACAGCTTTGAACACTGATCATGGTTTGTGGAGCTGGGCAATGAGGCACTCAAGCTGGTTGCTGAATCGGTTTGCTGTTGTTCATGGCAGCACACCATATGAGCTTGTTTATCAGAAGATCTACAAAGGAAAGATGACAGAATTTGGTGAGCCAGCATTTGCCTTCACCCACACTGCTTTGAAGGGCAATCCGAAATGGCAGCGTGTTCTTGTGCTTGGGAAAACAGAAACACAGGATACATACATCGTTTACATTGGAAGTGCAATCATGTTGACACGTTCTGTGAGACGAATTGCAACTCTCCAACTTGGGCGTTTCAAAAGTGGTTTCGGTGGAAGGATCATTCCAACAAAGTGTTCAATTGCGGGGCAAAGTGCGAGTTTCAAGCCTCCTGATACTCCTGTTCTTCCACATCCCTTGCATGATGCAGATGGAGAAGCTGTTAGGAAGAAAATGATTGAGGAAAAGGGTGAGGAACGTGAGGCGCACGCCATGGGAAGCGAAGATACAAATGTTTTGCATGCTGGACAGAAGCTTAATGAATGCAGATGTTTCTTCAGGTGCAATTGATGTTGAAGCTGGACAGGTTTCAAGTCACTCAGGTCCTTCCCCAGCAACTATGCCTTCACGCCCTCATGACGTTGTTGTGGATTCAGTTTTTGATGATGCGGTTGTTGATTCCTCAAATCTACAGGCGATGGAAGATCAGGTTGATTTGACGTTCGAAGGTGGAACAAGTGCTCCAATCACACCTCCTTTGACTTCTCCTGCGCCTCCTACACCAAGACATCCTCATGCTTCTGGTGCACATGCAGTTGAACCAGATGTGGGCCATGAGGCCAAGAAAGCACAAGTTGAAGTTCAGAAGAAACAGAAGATCAATCAGCTGCGTGAATGCCAAGAAACTATGATACGTGTTGTGAAGATTGGTTCAGAAGAGTTTGCAACTCTTGACAGCTATGATACAGAGCTGAATTTGGAGGAGGATGAACATGAAGATGATTTATGGTCAGGTGAAGATCAATTGCAATTTGATGAGGTTCCAGAAGCCTTGTGGTCTAACATGCCGTTGGACAAAGTGCCACCACCACCAGAACCATGGGTGGATCAGATTGCAGATGAGCTTGAGATCCAACGACTTCTTGTTATGGGCGTTTTAGAAAAGGCCGATGATGCAGTAGAGGCCGAAACGTTGACAACACGTTTTGTGTATGACTGGCGCGCCAAACAACACAAATCTGGAAAGACAATGTGGATGAGGAGGAGCAGATTTTGTGGCCAGGGAATTTGCCTCTACACGCAGATATGACACATATTCACCTGCAACTGGAAGTCATACAGCAAACTTGGTGCCTCTAGTGTTTTTCAAGATGCTCAGTGAGTTTGTTCAAAGTGGATGCAATGGCGAGAAGTATCAAGTCTTTTTGGCTTCACTGGACATCAAAGATGCCTTCTTACAGGTGCCGCAGGAAAAGGCGATTGAAGTGTCACTGTATCAACAGTCCTATCTCATCAAACGAAACCTCCCTGGACAGCGGCTTGGAGCTAAGGCTTGGTATTGGTACTTTCGTGACTAAGTGAGTGCCAGTTTGAACTTTTCATGGTGTCCTGAACAGCCTTGTCTTGCGCGCTGCATTGAGGAGGAAATCAGCAACGTTTTCATGGTACACGTTGATGACTTGCTTTTTGCTGGAAGTCAGAAGTTTTGGACAGAAAAGTTTTTGCCGAAAATGCAAAGCAAGTTTAGCGTGAGCTTCAATGAGTTGAAAGGTGTTGGAAGTGCGATCAGTTTCTTGAAGCGACGTTTGGTGAGATTGGCAGACGGCTTGATGATTGTGCCAGGTACCACAACAGACAAAGTTGTGGCATGCTTTGAAAAGCACTTTGGCCAGGCAAAGATCCAAAAGGTTCCCTGTGACCCGACAATCCAAAATGAAGACAATTCTCCAGGTTTGTCTCCTTCAGACAGCAGTTCATACCGCAGTGTCATTGGTTTGCTCTTGTACCTTTCAAGGGACAGGTTGGATACAATGTTCGTGGTTAAAGAACTGGCAGCTTGTATGTCTACACCTACTTTGGTGGCCTTGCAAAAGTTGCGGAAACTTGTTGGGTATTTGAAGGGAACAGGTTATTTTGGAGTCAAGTTGGCCATGCCTGAACATGGAGCGGGTCGATGGAAGACAGGAGGAGAGCACTATTGGCTAGTTGCGTGCTTCACTGATGCCGATTAGTCCTCAAACAAACAGCATCGAAAGAGCACCTCCTCGGCAACATGGCTTAAGCCTCGAGCAGGACCCAAAGAGTGGTGTCGCTTTCCAGTGCTGAATCAGAACTTCATGCAATGGTGGCTGGATGTTCAAATGCAATTTTCATCAACAGGTGTCTTCACTTTTTGGTGAATGACAAAATCGACCACTACCAGTGGACTGATAACAGTGCTGCGAGACAGCTAGTCTCAAGGCAAGGAGTGGGTTGGATTAGGCACCTTAGTGGGAAAATTGTTGGACAAAGAGGTGGAGATTGGGCAGATTCCTACACAATGAAATTACAGCGATATTGCTACAAAGACCCTTGCAAAGAAACGCCTTCTCATGCTACTGAACCAGATTGGTGCGATGAATCCTGAAAGCTTGGAGCGCATTGGACAGGAGGAGTTTGAAGAAGCTTCAGAACGTTCACTTGGAAAACAGTCGTTGAAACGAGTGGTGAAATCAGTGATGCGGTGATGGGCCTTGAGTCTGGTGTTTATCCAGCGGCAGAAGCAGTCGAAATTTCTTCAGAAGTTTGTCATGCAGATGCAAGTACTTCTGATGTGTTTTGGCTATGGGTTGTGCGTGTGGATTGGTTTTGCAGTTACAGCGTTTTTCATGTGGAAGCGGCTGAGCACAGACTTGACGAGTTGCTAGCGTCAGGTAGCCGATGGCGACTACTATGCAGGATATTTGGATGAAAGAATCAACCAACTGGCTGGACAATGTGAGCGTTTGGACACCCAAAGGGATATGCTGAAGGATAAATTGATGGACGAGATCACCCGTGTGAGCAATGAAAGTAGCATGGACCGTGACTACTGCACTGGCTTACATTTTGCAATTGTGGAAAATGGTGGGTATGTGGAACATGCCCCTGGTTTGACCAATGACCAACTTATTCACATGATGACCTTGGAGCGCGCCAACCTTGTGACTTCGAGGACGATGGGATCAAACCAGTATATGCAACTTGTGCGTCAGCGTGCAGTGCCCCGGGGACAAGCAGATGAGACAGATCAGGAAGAATCAGAGAGTGACTCGAATGCAGAAGACATGGAGGTTGATGCTGGTAATGCAACAGCTGCTACAGCAATTCCTGGAACGGTGACTGACATGACAGAGTTTTTGAAAGATGAACATTTAGCATGTGTGCAGCGTGGTGAACTGCGAGACGCAGGTGTCATTCAGAATCTGATTGTGGAGTTTTTGCAGATGGCAGCAAATGGTTTGAACGATCAATCAGTTTCCAGGTGTCGAGTGCGAATCTCTGCAGTGTTTACGGAGTTGATGCGTGTCGCTGCAGACCAAAATAGATGGGTTTCCTCAACGCGATATGATCGAACCTCGGAAGACTTCAGGACATAGAATTTCTCTCCTTGGATGCGTTTTCTCTGGAAATGCGGAATGTTAGCAACAATGGCTAGCAATTGGCAAAGCTGAGATGCAGTGCGTGGCAATGATTCAAAATCTCAATGCCACGAGGAAGAGTGGAAACGATTTTTTGTCAAGGATCAGCACATGGGGCACAGCACAAATCATGAAGAAGTGTAACAAGTTTCATCTCTGACATACATGTGAGTATCACATGGACCGTGAGGCCCTTTTGGCGCAAAACAATCCCGCTTGCCGTTGCAAAGAAACTTGATGGTGATCATGGAAGAGATGCCATCACTTCAGCATCATTTTCTCGAAATTCAAATGGCAGTTAACATTAAGTATACTCAATTGTCAGACAAAGTTAAGAGTCAGTATCGCATGGTGGGATACATACATATATATATATACATATTAGATATCCAATGATATGCCCATTGTCTTCTCACTATCTGCAATTGTTTTTCTTCAGGCACATGTTTTTTCCTGGAACCAGCGGAAATAAAACGTGTCTTACTACGGCCTAAAAACTCGCCAAAACTCGCCATGGCGCCCGGGACGTCGCTTCACTCAGATGGGTTTTCAGCACCGGATCCGAAAATCGGTCACAGATATTGGATGATACCAACATATACCAAGCATAATATGGGGATGTAGATGGATGTAGATATTTTTCAAGATCTATTTTTACTTTGACAATCATACAATTTATGGGTGTGTTTGAACATTGAGGGGTTCACCTCGCCAAGAATCCAGTGGTTAATCACCAGTTTCCCGGTAAATCCATGTTTTTTTGGGTAAAAAACGAAGTTTGGACAAACCGACTTTTGAGCGTGCAGAAAATTGGTCACACTATTTTAGCACTTGTACAACTCGTGGTCATGTAAGCATTCCAAACCCATATAACGGCAAAATAATGGGATATGGTTAAAGTCGGAAGGGTACTGACAAATATGATGCAGACGTATTAGTCATAATTGATGACATCCAATTCATATCCAAACTTATGGTTTATCCAGAAATGACGGACCGGAGGAAACCTTGAAATAACCATTCAATACTGGGGAACACTTTTCTTGAACAACGGGATGGAATTGGGCACCCTACTTTCACGCAAACCCAAATGATTTTAAGTTGATACAGAAAAATGGATGATGTAAAACATTTACATGCAACATATTTCAATGGGCTGGACCAATTTTGTCATGGTTTTTGGGTCGATCAGCATCAGATTGGACTCGGGTCCAAAACTTTGAAAATGGTAAAAAATGCATCCCCAACCAGCACTTATTAGCCTGCAGATGTGAAGTGGCAGTTTCTACTCCCCAAAGAAATGGAAAAGTAATTTCTCACATTTTTGTTTGAATTTTTCAGGAATGTTATAGCCATTGTTGTTTGCACTGCCTTCCGCTGAGAGTGCCCAGGCGTCATTGGACACCATCAACAGGGGAGCATCGTTACTTCACCAGTCAGGCATTTCGGTTGTTGCGAATGACACATGTTGAAACCATCGCCTTTGTCCGCTGGTTAAATTTAGGTTGTATCCATAAATGGATACAAGTCTATACATGGATATATGATTATCTGAATTTTACCATTATACCCCTGTTATTGAGGATTTCACCAAGCACATTCCTATCCAAAACGTGAAGAAACAATTACGCAGGTAAACCGAATGATGAATTATCCCTGCTGTTTATGAAGTTGTGTATATCCCTAGTAATGGGATGATGCTGGTCCTCAAATGGGTGAAAAGTCTGATGGTTTACTCTGGGTTTAGCACACAAAAAGGCAATTCATTGGGATTCTATGAAGAAACTTGGGATGATCAACATGGGGGGCGTGTACCCCTAGAACTGGTTGTTGTTGGTTTCAATTTTGCCCATGACCCATATGGGATGATTCGGAGTACTCTCTGGCAATGATCGCTGGAAAATCCCGGAACTAAATGGAGGTTCATAGCTGGGAAATTCATTGAACTAAATGAGGGAGTTTCCAGCATGGCTCAGGAGTGGTTAATTGGCACGTGAGGTGAGTTTAGCCACTTCGAAAAACGGGTTTATAATCCTTATGACTATAGTTGTTTTTTTTTTTGCACCAACTTAAAATTGGGGGCCCCACATTGTACTGAAACGGGACTTCTTCACCAGGGGTATTAGCCAGCTATGCTCCACGGGATTATCCTCCAAGTACTGAACCACGGTTTTGATAGGGGCTCTCGGAGGGGATTGACCTTCTAAAACCCGACTGTCACAGAGCTTGGCTTTTCAAAAGTCACCGAAGCAGCACCAAGCAGCACTCAAGAGACGCTGAATCTTTAATTTTTGCACTAAAGCCTAAAAGCCGCAGTCCATAGATGTCCCATAGTTATTGATGTAAGCCCAATCACGAACCAGTTTTCCCATCCGGGGGGGGTAAAAAAACAGATACCGTGAAATGAGTCGTTTTGAGTTTCATTTTGGATGAGTATCATACAGCAACTGGCTTGCACACATGCTTTGAATGAAGATCAACACTTGATTGGGATCGTTGTCGCACCCATTTCGGATGCCTGTAGTTTAAGACCTGTTTTGGAGGGTTCTATCATACCCAAATCGTCAAAGTTCACCAATTTTGACGGTGAAATGGATGGTTGAGTCCCGAGTAATCCCCAGTTTTTCCCGTTCAGGCTGGAAGAGCAGATCGTAGTAAGTCAGAAGACGAGCCCTGGGGTGCCCTCAGGGATGCCTGGTGCGATGGGCCGCAAGGAGAGAAACATTGAACTTTCACCCCCAAAGCAATGCGTCAATGCGTTTTCACCCCTCCTTGCAGGGCAGATGAATGGGAGATCCAAATTTTCTTTCAAATCTCTTTTTCTTTTTCAAAAGGAGACGATATTTTGGCAAAAAGATAGCAACTGCAATAATACGACTGTTTTTTTTCACCCGAAAAGGTGGTTTCAGAAAAAGCACACTCAATTTTCACAAGAAAAGTTTCTCTCCACCAGAAAATGGAATTGGTTTTACAGCGGTCCACAAGGACTTCTTCATTCACTGGAGTTGGCAACATTACTTGAAATGGTGGTGAAATAGTGGTGGGTGTGATGTTCATTGAGGAAATCATTTTCGACCCTCTTGCAACTGGGTCACACCTAAAGGTACAAGCGGCGCAGCGTTTTAGAAAACCTCCATCTGGTCAAAAGTTGGATTACATACCTGTAAGAGGCCTGATTTTCAGAGGGGTTAATATACTAATTATTGTTGACATGTCATTCATGATGGTGAGATGATGATAAATTCATCCCATGTAACTTACCATTTCTTCATGTTTTAAAAATCTTTCCTTACCATTCCTGAATCCGGGCACAATCCTGCAACATAGGATGATGCCAAAATGATGGAAACTCCATGGATATACCCTCCGGTCGATTAATATAGATATGACACACCCCTGGTTTCCGCAGGAAATGAACTATAAATGGTGGACTTTCCATATCCATGTTGATTTGCTTCGGACATTTACTGATGTTAATCTACTCACCACCATGTACCTATCTGATGGGGGTTTTAACCAACAATGACGGGTCTATTCTGCGGATTTTTTCTAATGTTGTGCGAAATGGGGACACTGAACCAAGCAATTTATGGTGATACAATTAGTTACAATTGGATGTATGACCAACAATATGACATGTTTTTTCTGGAAATGTTGGGAGCACCATCGAAAATCCAGTACAGTTCGATAGTCAGAGGCTAGGCCACGGGGATTTCCCAGCCATTATGAAAAAACTGGAAGGGAAGCTGTAGTATCGCAGCGGATTAGCCCTAAATCCATTGGTTCATCACCATTTTCCCTGCAAAAGCCCGGACGGAATTCACACCCCGGACTCGAAAGAATGTGTGTTTTCAAACTACAACCGTTTTTTTTTCCCAATGTGTGCCATTTTATCATTGGCTGAACTGGGTCCATGTGTGCAGAGAAATTCACTTTTGCCTGTTTCAAAGCGCCGCTTTTTTCACCGCTGCTGTTTTGGCGCAATGCTGCTGTCAGAAATACACTCAGTTCCTCGGCGGCATTGAGAAATCCCATATGCACTGGACGCAAAACAGTTTTTAAAACTTGAGATTGCAACAAACATGTTGAATCAACCCAAATACTGTACGGATGTTACAAAAATGAAGATACAAAAAAAAAATCAGCCTTGGTAGAAGTTGTGAAACACCTTCGAAGTATGCTATGATTCTAACTCCAACCCCCACAAGAATTACACACCTCGCAGCTCGCCTGGTGGAACGATATGGATCGATGGGAATATTTTCGGGATGGGGATGGGAATTTATTTCCTGTTCGTAGTTGTGAGCTACATTGACTCATCCTATTTTGAGTCACTAAATGTTTCTTGAACATTTTGAGCTTGGAACTTTGGCAATGACAGGAAATCAAGATGGTTCTTGACATTTCTGGACATCCATTTTTTTGTTTACGATCCGCCTGATCCTTCGAACCAATCATGGCCTTCCCTGCGTTGGACCAAGGTCGTGTTGATGGATCCCGTCGTGAGAACTTGACGGCGGATCTGTCCGCGACTCGACGATCAGTTGCCTCGACTAACACTCTTCCAACACTCAACTGCTTCAAGTGCGAAATCGAACACATTTCAATGTACATTTACTATGAACAATATATAGCAATATCATCTATGACATCATAATAAAAACAGACACAGCAGCCACAAAACAATTGTGACAAGACCATCGCGTTGGCATTGCTAAACACTGCAATTGCCGACGGTACGCTGATGGACAGGTGGGGCGCTCACTGAAGATTTGTTGTCATGTTTTGTCATCCGGAGAGGAGTGTGTGAGTTTTTGACAATTACTTGGAGGATCATCCCGTTTGGGGTTTTCATGAATGGGAGATCCCCAATAGCTGGATGGTTTATCATGGAGAATCCTTAAATCCGATCTGCAAATGGATGATTTGGGAGTACCCCCATGATTTGTTGGAAACCCACAGAAAGTACCCACTTGTAAGTGGTATCCTAATGGTATCCTTAGGGGAACTTCCCAACATCAACTCTTCCAGCTTGGGAATCCACCCGTAAACCACGAGTTGAGGATGCTTGTCTTTGGCACCATCCCACTTTTTGAAACGATTAAAAATTCGACATCTTCGAGATATTGTTGTGTAGAATTCAATAGATTCTTGTCATCAGTGGCGATTTCAGTGTCGCAACTGCTGGCAGGTGGCGATTTCATCAAATCCTAATGGGCCGCGAAAGTAAACCACGAATAGCCTTTTACATGATCAAACACCCTTTCAACGTCTTGCGCGTAAGTGAGTAAGTATTGCGTGTTGGTTGTCAGTTGGTTCATCATTTTTTGGCTTCATGGCGATTGCATCGACTGTGCGACTGGAAAGTGTGACAGCGTTGCCAGTCACAAGACCGCTGCAACGTCGGAGCTTCAATCTCTTCTCGAACACCGCAGGAGAATCGCCCTTTGGCCGCGCAGGTTCTATTCGTTGTTTTGGGACCACAGGTGCAGCAAAAGTTTTTTGATGGGGTAGCCCTAAATCATCCAAGTCATGGATGACCATGACTTAGTATTGAAACCTATGGTAAAAATGGGATCGATTGAAATCATGGTCAATCCACATGGGAGGGTGACGAAAAGATTGTTGGATATCGTTGTTTTTTTGCCTGAAATCCATGGGTTCCGGCTATGGTCCGTTCAGGGACTTGTGAATGGAGCCTGGACCTCCTGGACCTACTATTTCTTTTGAAGTCTTTCTACTGGTTCACTAAAATTTGGAAGACGAATTATGGGTCTGGAAGCAACAATACGGGTGACATTCCACTGCATAACACAAATCTAGCATTTTCAATCGACACAAATTGAGAGTTGAAGAACAGAAACAGGATGTCACTAGCACTATCTTTGGACATCCAGTGAGGTAGTTAGGGATGAGAGTGGGACGTGGATTAGATCAACCCCGAGCCAATATCGTCCAACGCTTGGATGGAAAAATTGCTGTTTCGACTGCCAAGCTACAGGAAGGGCCCCCCCAGTTATAAGATGGTTTATAAACCCATCTAACTATAGTATACTATAGTTATATCCCCCTATAAACCTTTGTTCACCAAGTTACAAGTCAACTCAGCTAACTATGGAGGCGCTTCCTGTAGAGCCGCATATTTTTCAAGAATGCTTTGCATTCTGGTACATCTCGATTTAATTCAATCTGTTTTCGGCACTCCAAATTATGTTGTTATAGCCTAGTGACTTTGCAAGGAAAGGCAATCGGCAATGCAAAATAACGTTGGCAAACTTGGCAAGCAGAAGTCGACTGAAGATACAAAAAAACGGTTCCTTTGAAATAGGGGTCACCCCAAAATCTCATGTGATCATATGGATACCCTATCTTCTCCACTGAATGTCCATAGCTTGGGGTATCCCCCAGTTTTGGATTGTCGAATCTTTCTCTGTGAAACCCGGCGGTCGCGGTTTCACTACCAGGTTAATGCACCGGCACAAAATCAGGGTAAATCAAACTGGACCTCACTGCGACCGAAGCCTGGAATGATGGTTAATGATGGTATAGGGAATCATCCCCCAAAATCACCTTATTTCAGACTTGTGAATTATCATCAGGACTCAGAAAAATCCCACTGTGAGCCACTCAGGCTGAGGGAGGGCCCGTTCGCAACGACGCCTTCGCTCTGCCCGGGCGGTTGTCGTCGAGGTGCCCAGTGCCGTTGAGCGTTGCCACATGATGTGTCACAACAATCCATATGGTATTGAATACGATTATTGTGATAGATGTATATTGGAATACATGTATATGATGTATATATATATATATACATATTGGAATACATATATATATATATTACACCACTAAGACCTTGCTGACAACAAGAAAAAAGTATCATTTTATCTATGATATGCAATACAGTGGTCTAACTGTAATGTAAATCAAGCAATAGAAAATCATGCCCTATTTTACCATAGATGGGTGGTATAAACCATTGAAATATGGCTGGTTTATGACATTTTGTTACTAACATTCATGGGAGTATTGGCCCATGAAAATCTCACCTGCACGATGGCCCTTTGTCAAGATAGCCCGGGACCAGGGGACCCAGTGTCTCTGTAGCCCAGTGTTTGATTGAAGCATCACCCTTTGGTGCGGCTGATGCGCAAATACTTTGGTGAAGAAACCATGTTTTGCGGCTGATGATTATCAAATAAAGAGAATGTAATCACGTGTTTGCAGTCACTCTGCCAAAAAGAATCATCAATCCTTATTACCACTTTATACTTTTCTCTTGTGACATAACATCAATCCCTCAAGTCCTGGGACTGAAAGGATCCCTCGCCTGAGGGATTCCTCCGGCTGCTATCCCACTACTGCGCGGATTCCTGTGGCACGAACCCTGAATGGGAGTACTGGTGGGGTGGCCCAGCACTTTCAGCACCTGGGGTTGGGGGAAAGTCCGTTGACCAGTCATTGAATTCGAAGAAACGTAGCTGAAACATAGCAATTCGATGGAATTTTCTCATGCTAAAGTGGGTGTCCTCACCAGCAAATGGTGATTTCAGAAGAATGGGCACTTTTTCAGCGACAATACTCAGGTAGGGGTACAATTGAAGGCCACCGCAGACAGACTGACCCTAGCGGGAGTCAATAGATGAGTTTTCAGCTACATCCAGATGTTTCGACTGATCATTTGATGCGGCAATTGGTGTCGCGACCAGGTCTCAATCCAGAAATCTAAAAAACTGCAATGCCACCCTTGTTGCTGTGACCAGGGTTGCCCAATGGGGATATCATCCGTGATGGAAGATGGATTCCCCCGATTTGAGCCATTGAGGCCACACCATTGTGCAAACGAGGGTCATTAAACCACAACCTTTTGTCCGGAGCCCACGGGACCAGGGAGAATTCTCGATGTCCAGGGATGGACCAACAAAAACCAGCAGGATAAACAAGCCTTTCCCATCCTTTCCCTAGTTTTGGTATTTGTGGGAGCTAGATCTACTTGACATCATCGTTTGTTTGTGAAAACCTGCCAGCCGTCTGAGTTATCTGTCTGTGATGTCACTGGTGGATGTGGAACTGATGTGGGTTTTTCAATCCAAATTTCGCAGATGGGTCACAGTCAAATTTTTTCAGGTCCATCTGGACCTACAAATTTTTGCTACTTTCAGTTTTCATCCCAAGAATTCAGCCGGAAGGATCATCCCGATGATGAATTGGCACGCTGGGATTCCAATGATTAGCCTCTGGTAAACGTTTACATAACTATGGTTCAAATCACCATTTTTTATGGGAAAATCCGCGATTTCTATGGCCATTTTCTATGTCGCAAACTGTTAGTTTACCAGAGGGTACAACCAGTGATTCATCGTTAAACCCACAAAATCCATGGGACTTTGACTTAGATTTCCAGCTGCACATCTAGGAGGATCAATCTGCCCAAGATTTGCGAAGAAAGAACGATGCGTTCCATGTGATCTTTCCTGTGTGGATGATCCGTGGATTTCTTCATGGATGGTTAGTGGATGGTTTATGGATATTGATAGTACTGTACTAATGGTATTATAATCTTTAGATATCTTTAGTGTCTTCAGAGTTTTTTTTCAGCTTGAAAAACTCCGCTGTTTTCATGGACTCCGATCTGAGGCAGCAAATCGTATCGCGACTGCCGTTAAGGCAATCGATGGGAGGCGTGCGAGATGGCCGAAATCTTGCTATGACTGGGGGGAATTACCATCCAACCAGCTATGGCTTAGGGTACTTAGGGTACTAGGGTTTTGAGCCATAACCAATTCTCAAAAAGGCTGAGCAAGATATGTCTTGACAGATTGGCGGTACTTTTCCAGGTAAAGTTGTATCCCATCCGTCATTCATATTAGTGACACCCCTTGTATTTTCACGGTCCCAATTATGTGTAAATCGTAAGTCCCAACAAAAAGACATGGTTTATGGCGTGTGTTCAAGGGCGGAGCGGGGGATGAGATTACACCAAAGATTTGTGTCTCAATTTATGGTTTATCATAATCATATATATATATATACGTATATGTATAATCATATACCAAATGTATCCAAATGTCTCGATCTTTTTCCGGCCTTGCCAGGTACAAGGAGATACCCAAGATTTTTCTCAACAAGGTGGTGCTCCCCCTATGTTTGTTGGTTTACAACTCCCATTGCCTATAGTACTGTCTATATATGTATCAGAATCCCTACTGAAATCGGAGTTATTTTTTCTTTCACCAACTTAGCGATTCCAACCTGAGGCACCACCTTGAAGTTTTAGTAACTTCACGGATTTTACCCGTGATCTCAGAAGACCTGCTGACCTGACCTTGGTGATTCCTCGCAGGAAGGCACACCTGAGCTCAACCTCAGAGGTGTCGCCAAACGCTGGTGGAAATGGGGATTCAATGGGAAACACACACACATGCCGTATATATACAGTATATATATATATATAAATAGACATATGCACATGAACTGTAAAATATTGCTTGTATTCACGTATATAAAGATATATAAAAGTGTAGACATGTGTATACAGAAATCTGTAATTCACCAACATTGAGTCGAGGAAATTTGGTCGAAAGTTATTGTCCCTCAAAAACCATGATGACAAGCAATGCAAGCAATGCAAGCAATGCAAGTTCTTGCCAAGTCAGCCTGTGCAGGTGGGTTCCTATTATCAGGGTTGGGATCTGCTTGTGGCAGGACAGACTATCTTCAATGTCACACCAACAATCCTTTATGTCTGGAGAGGAGCGGGATTCGAGCTTGGGGGTGGAGAGGTTGCCGTTGCGACAACATCAAAGGATTCCCACGAAAGGTCCGGGAAATTGGCAGAGGAAAGGGTCATTTTGAGTTTGCTCACAGACACCCACCAATTGGGGATGAGTGATCATTACAACCGCGGTCAGCGCCCCGATCAACTTCTACTATATCACCTTTTAGCGTTTGAGTTGATCGTTTCCTCCCCCCAAAATAGCGATCAATCTGATTATAGCAAGTGATGATTCTGGAAAGATATAGTGTTGGTAAAGCAATAACAAACCATCCCCAAGTCATCACCACAAATAGGGGGTATACATTCCCAAATGGGTTTATGGCATTGTTTTACCAACATTGGTGGTGGTTAAACCCAACGTCAGAAACCATCCCCAAGTCATGGTTCAGGCTGACCGCCTGGCAAAGACTCAGGCTCAGGCGCTAATTTGGGATTTGGTGACCATCAACGTTGGTGAACTGTTGGGCTGAGGGGGATACCCTCTAGTAAACTAACAGTTTGCTATTGAAAATGGCCATAGAAATAATGGATTTTCCCATAAAAAAATGTTGATTTTCCATAGTTATGTTAGTTTACCAGAGGGTACATAACGAACGAGTTTTCATGGGCTGAAACTTCAACAGTTCCATCAATGGCATGGCAGCAGATCATCCCATCAGTGGATTTTTCGTGATGAAATCCTAGCGATCTCGCTCAAGTCCGATCTGATTCCGATGGGTTTTCCCATTTTTCGAAGTTCAATTACTAACAAATCCCGCACGTTGAAACACGTTACCACTTGTGATTCATGGGATGATCCAAGTTGTGGAATGCGTTTCTAGGCGGTCAATGGAAATCCTGGCGTTGATCGAGAACGATTTTCGCTTTTGACCCAGGCAATGGCTGATGTGGACGGGGATTCACTTGAGATGGCGGTGAAAATGATGTATTTGCCAAATTGGATAGTTGAGTTTTATACTGACCAAAATGACCAAAATTTGTGGTGGGGTCTGAAGTTCTTTCAGAATACCCACATATGCAATTTTCATGAAGTTTCTGCGTTGGAATTGAAGGCCGCAGATGATCGTTGGCCAGTTGGTTGCGTTTCTAGTCCAATTTATTGTTGGGAAATGGCCCAGAGAAGGAGTCCTCGAAGAGGTTCGACCTGGATGTGCATGCCGGCAATCACAAGTGATGACCTTGGCAATCAAAAGCCCTCCTCTATTTCTACAAACAGAACCAGGGATACCAGGGTCACTTTGATGCATCTTCCCATTTTTGATGGGTCAACTGGGGGTTCCACCTGAATTTTCCCTCAACCGTCAGGCCGATGGTGCCTACGAGAGCCGCCTGGACCCGCCGAATTCTGGCAGGCGAACGTGGGACAAAAGACGTGGAAAAAACACATGTGGAACTGGAAACTGCTGGGATTTTGACCAGAGGATTTTGAGATATTGATCTGGATTTTGGATGCTTTCGGATGAATCTGTATCATATGCCAGAAAGATCCAGAAACAAGCATGAAAGATTGAGATTTGAACCAACGAAGACAGTCATCCTCCCATGAAACACTCCAATTATAGGCGGTTTTGAATTGCCATGTTTGGTTATCGGAGTGGTCATGTTTCCGACAAAAGGGAATGATCATCAACCCATTGATAGGGTTCACATAGCCATGACAAGTACCTAATTACGGTGCGATGACCATACCCCATTTATCCCATGGAACTTGGCCATGGCTAGAAGGAATAGCTTTGCCAATTGGGCAGACCCCACATCCTCTGGTTTATCAATGTTTATCATCATTTTTCCTATTCAATTGCCAAGAACATGGGTACCCTCCGGTGTCATCAAACATGGAGTGCTAGAAAATCCACCATTTCAGTTGATTCTTCCATTCAATCCCCCAGGGATTTTCCAGCTAGCCATGTTTGATGACACAGCGCACCAACGCTGCAGGGACCAAGGTGGGAAGGCGCCATTAGGGTGACTCATGGGGTCATGGGGTGATGTGTATACTGTAACTAGCGATGCAAAAATGATGGTTCTGGTTCGGTGATCCAATCGAATCTTGATCTTGAGCAAAATCTAAGTTTGACATTTGGGTATGGGTCACAATTTATGCCCCAGAAGGGACCACATATTCAAGTCTATGTTTAGTATTCACCATCCAATTATTGGGGTACCTAATTTTGACTCATACCCATTTATATATATCTAATCTTGATCTCAATCTTGATGTTGATCTGAATCTGATCTAAATCCAATAGAACATTTGGATCCTAACTCCCACAGCGAAGATCCATGTTCTGTTTGAACCTTGCCCCGCCTGGTGATTCTTGAAATCCCTAAGAATAGAAACAATAGATACGGGAGGCCCCCAAACGATAGGGAAGTTAGTTGATAACTATAACAACATTTATGACAACTGTAACAAATTTATGGTGGGTACATCATGGCAACTATGCCATTGGTTAGATGGTTGATAACATGGTTTCAACTGGGTTTGCTTGTCGCTTTTGTTCCTTTGCAGTCTTAAACCATCCAATTTTGGGTTGCAATTGGTGGTTTGAGAAGATGATGTGATATCATGTGCTATCATGTGATATCTATCTATCCATCTATCTAACTGTCTATCGAACTGTCTAATCTAACTGTCCTGTCCTGTCCTGTCCTGTCCGATCCATCTATCTATCGATATCCGCATCTACAGATCTACATATCTAGTTGGATACATGATATCCATAGATCATATGTTATCCAACCTTCACTGAGGGTCCCATTTGTTTGTTGCGTTCTGTTGTCCTGGCCAATTTACCCATGATCATCCTGAATTAACCACTAAGATCGTGGAGCAAACGATCACCGTGGGCCCTCAATCTCTAATTTTACCCCTTGGTAAACTGACATAGCTACGGGAAATCCCCTATAAATGGAGGTTTTAATGCGAAAATCATATATAAATGGAGATATTAATGGGAATTATATACAGGATTTTCGAATAGAGTTTCCCAACTGCATGATATATCGTTCTGGTTTCTTTTTCGAAAACAAACAATCCAATGAGACCCAATATTTGGGGCTACAAACCGTGGTTTCCGGTTTTCCAAACAAACTCCAATCGAATTAAAATCATATGTGGTTCTCAAACCGCTATTTTTAGCAGTTAAGTCCCAATTTTGTCCCAAAACCAAACCATGGAAACCTCAGAGTGGTTGGTTTCCCTATTATCTCCCTGTGGTTCCCCATGGAATCCCCGTTTTTTGTGGTGAACTCCCCATTTTTCACCGTACAATTCGACACTTTTGAGGCCGACCTGCAAGGTGCAGGCAAAAACTGGACGTGGATGTGGATGGGTCGATTTTGTGGAGAGAACTTGGTTAATTTCTCCATGTTTTGACCTGTAATATGTATATATATATATATTTATAAGATGTTTTTCTGATTTCCTGCAGCTTTCACACAATCCTGGCCATGAGTTGGGTCTTGCTTTAGACTGTTTTTGAGGAAAAAACGAGTTTCAGGGTTCTTTGTATTGATTTACTGGAGGATCATCAGTAAAGATTGGGTCAAAATGGGTCGAAATGGCCATTGAGGATTTCTGGATGAGTTTTTTTTTGGATAGACCGCCCAATCCAGATAGCATTTTTTTGAGGAAAATGACGATTCACCAGTGAAGGTGGTAAGCGCAAGATGACAGTGGATAGTGAGTCATTGTTGGGGTCCTACAGAAAATGTTGAAAAGGATCAGTGAAAGTGGATTCATGATCAGTCACATAAAATTGATAAATGGCAATGTCTGATTTTTTTAAAAGTATAGCCCCGAAAAAAAACAAAAAACATTAGACCGTTAAATTATAAATCACATCATTTTGAGATAGAATAGTCACCTGACTAGCTAATTTTGGTGAAGGTTGGAAGGGTATCCAGGTACCAGGCCATGGTTTACCATTTTTTTTGCATTTTTAACATGTTCCTTTAGCAAATTCAAGTCTACGAATGGGTATAGGTCTTGGATTTGCACTTGTTGTGCAAGATGACCACAGGCTTCTGTCAACCCCAAAAGTATGGTTGATGGCAGTTCTCTCAAGATGATATAGCAAGTCTGGGTTCCACTTGTCGGACGAACCAGACCCCACTAATTCCTCTACATTCTCTGTTTTTTAGTCAATATTCCTTCCTGTACATTTCAGGATGTTCGCCGGTTTATATCACCCAATTTTTTCGACCATTTTGCTGGAATATCTCAGCGGCTTCTTCATTTCTTCTGGCAAAACTCTCCATCATTTTGAGATTACATTCCAATAGTTCCAATTCTTGAACCGCTTCCACTTCATTTTCCTAGTTGAATCCAAAACTTTCCAATTTTTTTCCTATTTTTCGCGAACATTTCCATTAAAAAAGCAAATCCACACGTTTTTCCCTAATTTTTCCACCACGTTTGCTGCAAAAAATCCCTCCCAAATTGCCTGCGAACTTGGAGGGTCCATCGGTTCGGGTGCCGCAGGTCTGGAACTTCGCCGTGAGTCACTGGCCGAAGGGATGGGATGTGGATAGCAAGCTGGACAGTAATCCATAGGGTTTGTGGCTGCAAATGGGATAGGCCGAATGAAAACCATGATTATCATATGTATCCTAAAATGGGGGGTACCGCCAAATGGATGCTTTATGTGATTTACCCATGATATACCCATATTATCCCAAGTATTGTCTCAGATGGGACATAATGGTAGAATACCAGTTTCTTATCATCATTATCATCCCATTATCATCTCATAATTTGAGATGAGATCCCCCTTTATTCATAGTATCCCAAGATATTCCCCACGATCCCAAGATAAAGAATTCCCTCTTGATCTGCACCAACATGGTCCTCACCCAGGATGGAGCAGCTCCGTACGGAAGTGGCCCGTCTGAAGCAAGAGAATGCCGAGTTGAAGGAGGTGGGTTCCGATGGCGCCGACGCGCAGCTTTTCGGTGGGGAATTTTGAAGATCCAAGATGTAGGAATGAAATGCTACTTGATCAATCTTAAATCTGATTTTTTTTTGGAATATTTTTTCATGGATCTCCGCCAGCACCCCATGTCTGTTTCACATGGTTTAGCTGTGTTTTGAAGCGACATGCATGGAGGTAAAGCTTCTGGTGAATGGTTGGCTTTGATGGTTAGGCCTAACTAGTTGGGAGATCGGAGTTTTTGGTCTTATGGCCATGGAGAAAGGGGAACATGCCGATCTAGAATGAGATTTAGGAGTATCCTAATCTCACATCCAAACGCATATAAGGGATCGGGGACGAGAAGAGTTCATATCCAAATTTAAAGACTTGAAATTAGATGTAATTAGTACCTGAGATGATATAATCAGGTGGTTAAAATGGATGGAGATTGATATGTGAGTGGGGCCTGTTCTCAGCTTTAGTCGTTGGTTGGAGGATGATGATCCAGAACTAGCTGCAGCATGCTGTGAGCAATAGCATACTAGAGTGAACTGGCTCATACCTGCTAATGTTCATTGGATTGGGTTAAGGGAAAATTGGAACCGGAAACCCCTATATTTCATAGGAAAATCCATGGTTTCTTGTCAATTTTCCCTTAACCCAATCCAATGAAATGTTGCCTTTCTAGAGATGGGTAGCTCTTGGGTAATGGCAGTTGCGGGCAACAATCCTGCAAAATTGGCGATGAATTGGGAGTTGGAGGTTTCCTAAAATGGAGGTACCCCCAAATCATCCATTTTAATTTCGGATTTTCCACTATAAACCATCCATTTTGTGGGTAAGCTCCATTTCAGGAAACCACTCAGTTGGGTTTGCCACCAGTAACCATGACTATTCCACACTATTCCCATGTCTTCTTTTACCCAGGGATCAGCTGGGAGAGGCGCCCAAGAAATTCGAGCAGCAGCTTCAAGAGCTGCGAGCAGAGAGGGATAAGTACTGGGAGCAGTCACAGGCGCACCTGGAAGATCGTCCCAGTGGTTTTCTGTTGGTGGGTTATCACATCACCATAGTTTTTCGTTCACCCATTTATAGATTGTTTATACTTAGTAAATTGTTAATAAATGGTTCATTATGCTTAGAACTTATACTTCGTTTAGTAGGATCATACCGCGGATCGTAAGTGGTGAATAACCATAGTTCACCCATTCATAGATGGGATAACGGGATAACCCACTTATAATATCTTATAACAAAGTGGGCAAGCGCAAGTTATAGCGACCCCAGCCATGTCCTGATGGGAATTTGATTCGGGAAATCATCCCCAGTCTTGGCCCAACTTTTTAGGTGACTTTTTATTTTTTTTGTCCCAGAATCTGTTTTGGATGGGTCAATGGAAGGGGCCCCACCAATGGATGGTTTCCTGGTTTGGTTTTCTTTTGAAACTCTTACTATCAACCAAATCTGGGGCATTTCAGCGATATATATACATATATATATATATATAGAACATGATATAAGGATTATGTATGAGATTCTTGGGGATTGGTCTTCCTGGAACATCTGCATGGAAAATGGGTTCCGCATTGGGGATGGCATACAACATTAACTTTAGTAGGGAACAAGGGACACCAGGTTCTGGTTGGGAGGAAATATTGGAAATAGGGGATTATATAAGTATATTTGAGCAACAAAGAATGGGAGATGCTATTATTTCAATGTGCGATACAGTGGGGAAAACAAGTTGTTGAAATATAATGGAATATAAGTGAGAAATTTTGCAGGGAGACTTTTGTATGACAAATTTTGCTGGATTTAGGTAACAAAAACTATGGTGATATCATGGACTTTTCATGGCGATATTTCATGTGGTTGCAAGGGACATAAGTGTGTATGGTTTGAGTATTTTCCATCAAACATTGACATTAAGGTGTTAAACCAACCATTTCATGGGGAGGTTATGGGAATAGAATGGGATACGTAAACAACACTGCTGTTTGAGATTGTCCAAGAATTGTGTACATCAATATATCCAAACTTCCCATTCAAATGGGAAACATCGTCTACAAATGGAGATACCCTCTGGGACAGCAATGGAAAATGACCCATGTACAGATGATTCATGATGATTTACCTCTAAAAAGGGGGTATTTTCCAGTTCGCTACAGTAGCCGTGAAATTACCAGAGGCTAGATTGAGTGGTCCCCAACCATGCCAGGCAGTGAAGCCTTTTTGTTGGGATCCAATACTAGAAGTGTGTTCCGATCCTTCAGAAGACAACAAATTTTATCACTTCATGATCTTCGGATGGTTAGATACCAAAAAAAACGACCCACAGATGTCCTTTTCCCACTGATTGGTTGATTCAAAGGGGATTCCCCCCATTCAGACATAGGTAGATCATGGTAGATCATGGTAGATCATGATAGATAATAGACCAAACCGTCCCTTCTTACGTAAAAAGAAGACATTGAAACGACCAGCCTTTTTCTGGGTCCTTTTGGTTACCCATTTTTCAAACCGACCAGTCGCTCGGCACATGAATGATTGACATACAGTGGAAAGTATCACGTTGATGGCCCACCAAATATCAGCTTTGGGATTTGCCATGGATTCCGTAATGTCCCACAATTGCTTGTGATTGTGAGGAATATGTATATATATATATATTTATATATATATATATCTATACATAGATACAGGTAGAAATATCTATAGGTTTCCATGAAATCCCCATGTTTCGTGCTCAAAAATCCCACTGGAATCCATGGCTCACCACGCCAGGCATCACCCTCGGGGGGTGGAGGCTCCGAAAGTCGACTTCGTTCCGCCTGGTCCCTGGTGGGGTCTGGTTGGGTGGTGGGACAAGTGAACCATTAAACATAGTATACATACCAGTGTTGGTGAATTTTGGGGGATTATACATGATTATTATGATTATACTAAATTATACTAGCTCATAAATCAGGGGCTTATGATAAGCCATAGTAAAGCTATCAATCAGTGTTGATTGGTTAATTATAGGGGATTATACTAGCTAATCATACCAAGTGTTGATTGTTGGGTTTATGTTATTTTTTGGAAACCGGTTATTGTTGGTTTAGAACTATGATAACTGTTGATTTTCTTGGGACATATCTTTGTTGTGGAAAATGGGGTAGCATGAATTAACAAACCTAACTGGGTTGCCCTTGCTGTAGCAATTTTGATGGAATAGGCTACATGTCCTGCGGAAAATCAGTATGATTGTTATTATCATTATCATTATCCTTACTGTCATTACTGTATTGTTTTAATTTTTGTTGCCCATTTATACATGTATATATATATATACATATCATGTTCCTTACTTTTTTTCATTTCTTTTTTCGGGGTATGCGAGGTGCACGAATCGACATAGCGATTTTATTTTATAGGTGGAAAATACCACCCTCGTCAAGTCAATTATATTGGGTATATTCCTCTGATATGATCGAACCCCGAGTCCACTGTGGTCCCGTGAGCGCCATATGGCTGTCACATCGACCCAAGCCTTTTGGATCGAGATACCAACGAGCTCAGAGTCGCAGCGTTTCTGGCATGGAAAGCATGGACGATTTGCACTTGCTTGAGGCCAGGGCTTAAAACGAATGGATCGGGAAGATTTTAGAGTGGACTGATGTCTGTTTGTTCATGGGGTTCCTTGGTGAATTTTTTGGGGTTGTAACATCCAGCCACATGTCGTCCCATCAACTTCAAGAAACTCTTCTTTGTCCTCAATTGTAACCCCCTGTGAGGCTCATGAAATCGTTGCCATGTTGAAAGCAGGGTCCGTGTCGCCACTGCAACTCATTGATGTCGTGGAGCAACGGATTTCTGCCACTGAACCCTTGGTTCATGCTACTCCCATCACCTGCTTTGACCGTGCCAGAGAGAAGGCCTGGGAAATCATGAGGAACTGTGGTGAGAACAGCCGAGGATTTCTGTATGGTTTGCCGATTCTGATCAAGGACGGGAAGTACCCGGAATTCAACGTGGCTGGGAAATCCCCGAACTAAACGGAAGTTCTAAAATTTGGAAAACCATCTATAGATGATTTCAATGGATCTTCTTTAGCGCGCCATGTTTGATTTTCCCGGATGGAAAGTAAAAAAAAACCGAGTTGTGGTTTTTAGCTGGATAGATAGATAGATAGATGGATGGATGGATAGATAGATAGATAGAAAGATAGATAGATAGATAGTTGTGGTTTTTATTGCATCTATCTATCGATTTTTCCGGAATCACCACTTTTTCATTACTCCTGAGTCGTTGACCCAGCGGCCAATTCACCAATTTGGAAGTCATTTTGCTCAAATCCCAGTTGTTGTTGCTATCCCAATTCATAAAGGAAGATATACATATATATATATATGATATGATATGATTCAATAGAATACAATATAATATAATATAGTATAATAAAATATAATATAACATATCATAACATAGTATAATATAATATGATATAATATAATATAATAGAATAAAACATAATATAATATAACATAATATAATATAATATAATATAGTATAATATAATGAAATAAAATATAATATAATATAACATAATATAATATAATATAATATAATATAATATAATATAGTATAATATAATACAATATAATATACAATATAATATACTATGATATGATATAATGTGATATAATATAATATAATATAATATAATATAATATAATATAATATAATATGATATATAATATGATATGATATGATATGATATAATATAATATAATATGATATATAATATGATATGATATGATATGATATGATATGATATGATATATATTCAGCGCTTATTTAAACTGATCCTCATTTAGTTCTTTGTTGAAGCACTATAGTGATCTCCAAACGATGTTTTTCTTCCCACAACTGTTTAGCTTACGGGCAACCCTTGGTACATATGTGTCATCCCAGCAAATCTTCGCCGATGTCTCCAGGACACTCACGCCGTCGCTGGCGTCCGGTTCACCGAAGGCTCCTTAATCCACGCCGAGCGCGTGAGCGAGGCGAGCGCGGCGCTGGTGCAGCAGCTGGAAGCGAAGGGAGCCATCATCGTGGGGAAGACGAATGTGCCCGAGTTCTGTGCAGGTTGGGATAGCTCTCAGAAAACTGTGCCGTTTTCTGACCTGTTTTTGATCACATATCTGGGACCACATTTTTTTCCCAACCTGGAGAATGGCAGTTTTTTGAAGGTGAAATTGATATTGTTACTTCTTGCACATGTTCATTGTGGAAAAGAGTATAGTTTTTCTCCATTTTTCCATGGTGAAATGCTGAAACAGGGAGGGACGGTCCTGTTTCTGGGCAAAGACACCATGAAGTTTCACATGGTTTTCCCCTGAAAAAAACAAGTTGTGGCCGCTGGAGGCTCCCAAAGCTTCAACTCGGTCTTTCCCACCACGGTTTCGCCCTGGGATGTCCGGACCACATCTGGTGGCAGCAGTGGTGGATCTGCAGCTGCCCTGGCCAGTTACCAGTGCTGGTTGGCCACCGGCACGGACCTTGGGGGATCGGTGCGGCAACCTGCAGCCCACTGCGGGGCTGTGGGCTTTCGGGTTTCCCCAGGGCGTACGCCTGGGGATGGCTATGGCCCCTTGCTCGGGCTGCATTCGATCAGTGGACCCATGGCAAGGAGCGTCAGAGATGTTGCACTCTTCTTGGATGCCATGGAATCCAATGTGGGCTGGGAACACTTGGAA
Source organism: Symbiodinium sp. clade C Y103 (assembly GCA_003297045.1). Lineage (NCBI taxonomy): Eukaryota > Dinophyceae > Suessiales > Symbiodiniaceae > Cladocopium > Cladocopium sp. clade C. Next base: position 1,756 of record BGPT01003626.1, on the reverse strand, counting down.
CCTCACAGTTGTAGTGAAGAGACTTTTGAAGCTGCGGCCATTCGGGGTGCATCTGAAGGTATCAAAGGTTTGGGCCTGAAAGTGGGCTTTTCCACTGTGGGCTGCCACTATTCTCCCGAGCTGGAGGCCTTGTGTCGCAAGGCTGCCTGGCTCTTGAATAACCAGCAGGAGCCTCTTGAAGTTGGTGACCTGGTCGATTTCCCCCTGGCCCAGCAGACCTTCCAGGCCTTGCGTGCAGAACAACTTGCTGAGAAGTACGGCGAGCTCCTGGATCCCGCCACGCGCGCCTCAGTGAAGCCGGAACTCCAATGGAACATCCTCCAGGGTCAAAGACCCGACAGCCACAGGCAGGCAGAGATAGCTCGTGGTGACCTCAAACAGCTGCAGTCGCAGGTGTTGGAGATGTTCAAATTGCTGGATATCTTATGTGTACCTGCTACAATCGATGCAGCTTTTGATGCGGAAGTTCGATACCCTTCGAAGATCAACGATCGGAGCTTCTCCAGTTATCTCGGTCAGTTGCTGCCTACAGCCACGGTCTCTGTGCTTCTGTGTCCAGCCTTGGCGTTACCCTGTGGATTCTTGGAGGACGCACGTTTCTAAAGTGGTACCAGATAAATCAACGGCCATTTTGCCTGACTTTTGGATGGCTCTGTTGTAAAAGCCCCATTGAACCCCTCAGATCGGAATCAGGTGATCAACTCAACTGAATCAGCAAAAAATCGCATCTGTGTGCATGCTTTCTTTTCGCATTGAATGCAATTTTCCTCAAGTTTGGTACCTGAAATCGCCATGTAAATCCACATGTTTGCTCGATAAATCATTTTTTGTTCCCATGTTGTTCTCCTTAATCTCTAGGTGAATCCCAAGTTTTGCCACTGAAACATACTGAAATCACCCTCCATCGTTTCCAGCATTTCATCCGCCATTTTTTTTGATCTACTTGGAGGATCCTCCCACGGATCGTGGGATCGTGGTCAAAACAACCAAGATGATCGAGTTCGTCCGCAGTCAGGCTTATCCCATTAACCACTACATGAGATGGTTATCCTATTTTTCCCAAAGTGATCCCTGGTTATCCCTGGCTCAGAAGTGGCTAGTGATAGTAATAATAGATAATAGTAGAAAAATGGTAATATATATCTATATCTATATCTATCTATATACAGCTACGAGTATCTCCCCAGGATGGCCGCCCGGTGGGTTTGCAGCTGGTGGCCCCCTACGGCGCCGATGCCCTGGTGCTCCGCGCCGCGGCGGCGCTGGAGCAACACCTGGCACTGCCCAAGGGCTGCGAGCCGCGGCGCGGCACGGTGGCGCTGAGAACGGAGGGGCCGAGGAGTGCGGAGGAAGCAGCCAAGCACCATGGCATTTCCATGGGATTTCCATAGATATCTGGGGATTTTCCCTCTGGTGAACGTTTACATAACTATGGAAAATCACCATTTTCCATAGATATCTGGGATCCAATGAGGTTTTTTCATTGATTTTCCAGAGATTTTGTGACAGGTTTCCATAGATTGGTCCAATGATATCCATAGTTTTTGAAGGTTTCATAGATCCAATGATGTGGTGATAGCGAGGTTAAGGGTTGCCTGCACGGCCCGTTCTGCATTCAATGCAAGGGTTCCGTCGCACCTGCCGTGCGACGGAACCCTGATAAGAGAAACATGTTCAAAATCGACAAATGTTGCAAAGGTACAACATACATTTGTACCAGTCTATGGGGTTTCGTCAAGACTATCCCTGCAGCGCG
>BGPT01003625.1:50872-62672 GCA_003297045.1 Symbiodinium sp. clade C Y103 | reverse complement strand
GACAGTTTTTAACACTTTTTACTTCCAAATCTGCTTCGCGCCACAACGGCGTGCAATTTTTCATCTCTCATCTGCCCAGATGTCTCCGCACCCGCCGCTTTAGCGAGCCTACTTTTCGACCCCCCGGAGCCACAAAACATTGGAAAAACACAGTGTTTCGCGAACCTTTTCGCGCACCTGCATCTCTTCTCTTCTGACTTTCTCATCTTCTGACTTGCTTCATGGCTGTGCGTTTTCCATTTGTCCATATTGTCGGAAGGTTNTCTCTTCTGACTTTCTCATCTTCTGACTTGCTTCATGGCTGTGCGTTTTCCATTTGTCCATATTGTCGGAAGGTTTAGCTTCTAAACTTCCTTCGATTAGATAGGTATAAACCAACTTAGCCAATCATTGGGCACCAGCTTGTTGAAGGCTCCTCTCCCAAAATTGAACCGAGCAAGGAGATCCGTGTGTCTAATGTTCAAACCAGCAAATTGGCTGGAACAGTGGCAGGACCCCAACAATCCCAGCGGGAGTCCGTACTCAAGATCTTTGTGATCGCACGTGCCACATCTCCACCACAGGGTCAAGAACAGCAAGCCTCGCATGCAATGACAATTTTAGGTGCATTGCATAGAGGTACCCAATCTATGATGTACTTGATCAATTGGTGATTATTGTTGTGGTTTATGGCATGGTTAAGCTTAAATGGGGGTTTCCTAAGTCATTGGGTGCCCCCATTTTTCGTCCATTTTTTCTGGGATTTTCCCAGCCATCCAGCTATTGGGTACCCCCCGGATCGCTGAGGTGCTCCCCATACCTTGGCATCTTGAAGGAACTGGAAAGGCCAGTTCCAGCGACAATGGATGGAGAGCCTAAAGGGGTCACTGCATTTCCAAAAGTGAAAAGATGGAAAAATATAGGAAAAAAAACATGTGGAAAAAAGGGATGGAAGTGTTTCTTTGTTTCCTTGGAAAAAGATGGAAGCAGAAGACGAAGAAGAGACATAATACTATATTTGTGGAATGAATTTCTACTATTTGCGATGTTGTGCTTTCAAATCTCGCAATAAAATGAGGCCAAAGAGAGTCGTTGATCAACTATTTTTGTTGGTGTTGTTTGTCCGCTTTGTGTCAAGATATAGAACACCCCAATGTTGTTTTCAATTACCCTCTGGTAAACTAACATAACTATGGACAATCATCATTTTTCATGGGAAAATCCACTATTTCTATGGCCATTTCAATAGCAAACTGTTAAATTACCAGAGGGTATGACCCAAAGGTCACTGACCATGTTGATCACCTCACTGTGACCGAAGCCTGGAATGTTTACCTGTGGGGAACTCAAACCCAAATGGCTTGACTTCACCTTTTTTCGGGTGAATTCAATTAGCTAAGAATGTAGCTACAGAATATATCTGCAATAATATGGAATAATTCGGTATAACCATGTATAACCCATCATTGAATTCATAGATGATTTTCCCAAGTATAAGCCTCCATTGAGTTCGGCTACGTTCCATTTCTGGCAGAACTTTTCCCATGGCATTTCTCAGGAAGAGGCTAGCCTTTCCGGAGGCTGCGAAAAGGCAGCTAGGGCAATGGTAAGCAATGCCATCCCCATATCACCAAGATGCTCCATGGTGCTGGAATATTTACAAAACTGGGCCATCCTTGCGGTAAATGTAGGTAGAAATTCCACAAAAATGCATCTGGTTGAGAAAAAAACACCTCCTAAATGGTATATATATATATATATGTATATATATACATATATATATATATAAATTCAAAACATATATAAGCACCAAATATGGAGTAGATTTTTGAGCTGTACATGGCTGTACAGTATTATTATTTAAGGTTTTTATGTGCAATATGTGTCAACCCCCGATAGTTTTTGCGGGATGTTTGATGTGAATAGGGGATGGCATTGCTTGGTCCGCGAGTTGGAACGAGTGATCAAAACCCTGGTGATCGGATCCGTCCCCGATTCGTGGCTTACCCTATATTAGAATCATGGATAGAATGTGGGGCCCCCTAGATAGCTAAGTTGGTTTATAACTCCAATAACTATGGTTTATGATAATTATAATTTTAGTTAATGGGGTTTATAAACCAACTTATAACGGTGGGGCCCCACGTTGTAGGTGGATAATCCTCCAAGTACCCTCTGCTAATCAACCATGGCAACAGCAAATCCCTCATTTAGCTGGATCATTTTCCCATGAAAAATGCAAATTGAGTTCAGGCATTTCCCAGCCAGTCGTGTTTGAGCTCTGGAAGGGTATATAGATATAACACAATTCTAGATGCGCTACAGATTTATAACTTACTTCAAAATCCAAGTTGAACAGTTGCGTATCAAGTTGGATACTGGCTTGGATTACAGATTCTTACTACAACATATCGAGATAGCCAGCTGGTGGTTCCAAACATCTTGTGATTTTGTACCCTAGAAATGACATGATGATCCAAATTTGGTATCTTGGGATGGATAGTGGACCGAGCAGATTGGAGATGTTTGGGTTATATCTTTCGACTTCACTGGCTGAGGTCATCAGAAGTGGTGGGTAACAGAGGGTAATCATCCTACAGTATATTACTATGCGGATGTGTGGGATCCATTTACGAAGCAAGTAAAAAGCATATGAAGACAGCACATCTCGGAGATTGAACGGGATATAATGGTGGAGTTTGAAAGGACATAAATGAGGGATTCACCAGAAACAATTGGTAGAAAACGGTCAAAGACTCAGCCACTCATTGAAATCCATGGGAAATCCTAGGGAAACCGAGGTGAATTTGTAGGTGACGATGATGCTTATTATTCTTACTAGTAGCAGCAGTATTATCGTTGTCTCATATATGATATACATTACCATCATGTTTGATGATGACCCTGATGATGATGATGATGATGATGATGATGATGATGATGATGATGGTGATGATGATGATGATGATGATGATGATCACTCTGATGAGGCAAGGGAAATCCCAAGTTGCTTTTGTTTATCCGTTGGTGTCATCAAACAGTGCCAAGAGGGACATCCCCGAACTCAACGAAGTTTTATAGCTGGGAAAATCATCGAACTAAGTGGGTCATGTTTGATAGCTATGTTTGATGACTCCGGAGGGTATGAGGGAAACTGATTTTATGAACTGAATTTTGAGGTGCCCGATGTTTGGAACAAACGGATTAGCTTTTGTTGCAACTGGTTCATGAAACCCATCATCATTACTTGTGGATTGGATATTGGGGGGTTACAGGCCAGAGTGTGCCTAACCGCAAACAGATTATCTACTAAGTTCGGAAAATCTTGCGCGCAATGACATGAACAACTGTGAATCACTAAGTATGGCTTTCTGGCGGCCGCTTTGGTGGAGGTCAAACAAAATGATAGCCCCAAAATGGATGAACTGAATGAATATGACTAGACCTTGTGGGTTTGGGTGATGAGAGTTTAAGGACAATCAGCTTTCAACTTGTCTGAAGTTTCCAGTCTTGAACCGCTTCACTTTTGAGGATTTAAACCCCATTTTCATGGTGAACGTCATGAATTTCATGTGTATTCTTTCATTCTTCTTGGTGAAATCCTTATTTGCAGGGATACGTGCAGGATTATTATAGTGACGGTTTTAGTTTTGGTCAGTGAGTTCCTTCAAGTGGGGATATTGTAAAATGATACACATATATACACATGGATTTGTCTGAAAATAGTCTATCCCTAAACCCCACGGGTTAATTATCGTTTTCCCATGCTTTCCTCAATTTTTTGGCTATAATTTGGGGTACACCCTATTTTCAGACACACCGAAATGGGTGCAAACCTTGCCGTCGCCCCATTGCAGCAGGTCCCAAGCCTTTTGGCGACATGCCGAATAGCCATCGCAGCAAAATAGAGATGCGGCGCGGATGGCGGTCAAACATGTGGTCTAGGTAAATTATAACGACCTCACTACGACCTCACTGGAGATTATGGTTAGTAAGGTCATCCCCAAATGGGTTTAATTCAGGTTAGTGAAATATGGAGGTTTCCTAAAATAGGGGTACCCCCAAATCATCCATTTATAGATGGATTTTCTATTATAAACCTTTTTCAACCATCCAGCTATTTGGGTACCACCATGACTTAGGAAAACCCCCATATTGTAACTTGCCCAGAATGTGGTACCAGATGGATCCATAGAATCGGCATCTTTTGACGCGTACTGATATCAGATATCATCTGGGCGAATGTAGCGAAGTTGTGGTTAGGATCGGGAGAACCATCCAACATGTGTTTGTTTCATTTCTATAACTGGAATTTCATTCCACAGATTGTATTGGGTTCAGCCAAAAGTGGGACATGTCGTGGGTAATTTCCGAGTTGGAAACGAGATAATGCCAAGATTTTTGTTTCGTTTTTTGTGTGTGTGTGTGTGGTCTTTCGCATTGTCTATGCACATTGAATGTCATTGGTACTTGGTCCGGCTGGGACGACAAGTTCAATACCCAAACTTGGGGATTGATGGGAGATGAATCACCGAATCAACTGGGAATCTGAAAAAGACGGTCTTCCCCTTCCCATGTCCTGGTTCAAACCTGCTTTGCTGCATGAAAGATGTTGAAATGACGAACATAATTTGTAATATAATGTGATGTGTTTATATTTTTGATGTTAAAATAGTTGACGAACATCAACATGTTCATGATCAGTTTCACGTATACAGTATCACTTTTGTATACTGAGCTATTCCTCTTATCATCCAACCTGACCAAGGATGTCACAATAAAGTCATCCACGATTTGAGGCTGGTCAACATCCAGAGCATGACACCTTGGAAATATGACATGATACCATGACATGCACACAGACGCATGCCTCTGCGCTCCAAAAATCAATCATGGCAATGAAAAATGAGGCAGTTTGTAGATGAAGTATCTTTGAATCGTATTTGAGGTCTTTTAAGGTCCCATCTATAGCTGAATTAGCTGTAATCTACTGCAATAAACTTATGCTTTTCAGATTCCGTCCATTGTCCTTACTGGTGCACGATGGAGCTCGCCAAGTTGATTGCGCCCAACGGCCCTTGGGGCAAGGCCAAGTGTGTGACGACTTGGTGTCCCCTTCGAGCTATAGAGACATCCTCCACAGATCATACATAACAAAACAGCTTACCTATCTAGGAGGGCCTCTTCCTGGCTTAGCCGCTAGTCTTATTATATGACGCTTGATCCATTGGTACCCCATAGAGCTTCTACTCCTGAGCTAAAAAAGCCATCACCATTTTCACAGTGAAATCCTCAAAAAAGGCGATACTCAAGATTTCTGAGCACAGTTTGGTGAAATATGATGAAAATCACAGAGATACCTTTTTAATCCTTTTTAGTTGATCAGATACAATACGTACCCGTAACTCACTTGTAACATCCCATATTCAATGGATGGGCCACCTTCCCAAAATTGTGTTTATCCAACCAGTTACACTCTGGTAGTTTGACTTGGCAAAGGGACATGCGCATGTTCAAGTAGAAAAAATAATCTAGAAATGGATCCCTCTGGTTATTTAACATAGCCATGGAAAATCCACTATAAATGGAGGTTTTAATGGGAAAATCATCCAAAATTAACACTTTTCCAACCAACCATCTTTGTCTACCACATGGCCACATGTCTCTTCACTGCTTTGTGGTTTACCGGATTTCCCCAGCGCTTAAAGAACGAGGAATATCCCTAGGTTTTTCTAGTACAGTAGTACCAAATGTAGCATGGATCCCAGATATATTTGGGGTATCCCAAACCATTCATGGCTTCCCCGGAGAATATGTGCCGCACATCAAGGTAGGCATCGTGATTCATCATGATTCATCAACATTTCCGGCTACTCTGCGGCAATATAATTCCACAACACCTCACCAGTTACTATGCATGTGGCTATTACAATATGATATGTACATATGACTAGGTAAATACGATCCTATGGCTAACCAGGATGAATTGCATCACACCTATTACCCTATATTTTCCTATACTAATTTGATATATCCCATTATATCACCTGATGGTTTTCCATAGCTGTGTTCAATACAATGTGGGACCCCCCCCAGGGATATTTGTTGGTTTATAACCCCTATGAATACTATAGTTACAATAGGTTACAATTATCATAAACCATAGTGACATTGGAGTTATACACGCACCAACTTAGCTATCGTTTGGGGGCCCCACATTGTAGCTGTGTTCCATACCAGAGGCCAGAGCCATCCTCCAGTTGTGATGTCATCGTCCTTTTCGCTCCAGCGCCGGATCGGAAACCCCACCGCCCCCGGGCCGCTGAAAGTGCTGTGTTTTCTCTTCATGGTTTGGTCGTGAGTCGCCAGCGGTGCGGATGAAGATTTCAGCTACTTGAGCTGATTTCAGCCCACCTGATCCATGTGAGAGATATCTTTGGATATTCTTAATATAGTGTAATTATCCATGTGAGAGATATCTTTTTGGATAATCTTAATATACTGCAATTTATATATGTATAAACTATGGTTGGGGATTTAACATACCTGATCCATGTCTGGAGTGGTATTAGGGGTAAAAGATGGTATTCCAGACATGGAGCACTTGGGAAGAAGAGGCAGAGGTGGATTATTGGTGCTTCAAGGACTTAAAGCCAATCAAGTGCGGCTTTCAGTGAGCTAAAACATGTGGATAGAGTCAACAAAGTTGGAGTGTGCCCATGAGAATGTATGTTTGAATAGTAAAAGGTGATGATTGTAAACATCGGAGTACTCGATAAAACCCTGACGTTGCTTGGACAAGTTCCCTGATAGTGCCAAACTCCAATCAAACCAAAAAAAGGTCATCAAAGGGCATCAACCCCCTGGTTTTCCCATAAAATCTGGGGACTTCCTGTGGATTTACACACATGTATATACGTAGAAGTTGATTACCTATCTACCAGGGGTTTTGGATGGTTTTGGCAATAGTATGAGAATTCTCATGGAGACGACCCAGCATTGATTCCATCACCATTTTGCGTCTTGGAGGCCATGAACTGTCGAAGTGCACTCGCAAGTGGTTTGATATCACCAATTGGTTGATGAACATATGGGTACCCTAAACCATAGGTGTTTTCCCATTGATAATATATTATATGGTAATATCCACTTTTGGATGGTTTTGGTACCTCTATGTCTTTGGCGGATGAAAAAAACATCTCGCATTTTGTTTGGTTCTTACCTCCATTCTACCCGAATGGCAGGTTGGGAGGCTGTCTTTGCTGCTGAGCTGTCTTCCGGCAAGTCTGTGTGTTCAGCCCAGTGCCCTAACAGCCTGTCCCTTGGACAAGCTTAAGTCAAGCCACACGGGATGTCTATCCCAGCAATTTATGGCTATTTGTGTCGGGAACATGGGGTTTTGAATCATAGGATTTGTGTTTTCGCTGATTTCTATTGGTTTAGTCCCCTGGTTGTTAGTTCACTGTCCGAAGAAGTGTTTTGTTTTGTGGTTCCAACATTTTGTGACAACTTCAAGTGTTTTTCTCTGTTTGGACGTTTCTCTCCGCCTGAAATCAGGGAGTGTACTGTTCATCAGCGAAAGTATGGAAGTTGAGGCAGCAAAAGAGTGGTGATAGACGAGGGAACAGACATGTTGATGATTGCCAAGCAACTCTGGTTCTTCCCCACTCAAGCAAGAAATAGAACAATATCAACCCAGGATACATAAACCCTAATTTACTAATTGGTGGGTATGATTTGCAAAGGGAAATAACTTTTTCGGGAACCCCCCTCATATTAATAAACAGTTGTTAATCCGAGATTAACATTAACAACCCACTACATGGATCCAAATGGGGGTGGGGAAACCTACACTGCCATTTTTGGGAGCATGAAGATCAGCACAGAAAGGACCCCATCAGATATATGTTGGTTGGTAAACCCCTCCAACTATAGATACTGTATATCCTCCATAGAGTCTTCTGTAGTGAGTCTAGTTGTAAACCAACTTTCTGCATTTGCAACGACAAGCTATTGGAGATGATGAAAACTAGAGTCCTAAGTGGCTTATCGACCTGGTTATATTTCCGGGTTAGTCGTCCACTGACTTAATTTGGGCTATGACATATTTCAACTAGTGTGAAGCAAGGCATGTCATCATTTTTCCAACATATCATCCCAACATTTCTGGCTGAAAACGCTCAAAACCCACAGCTGTCCTGTCGATGTTCCATGGCGGATGGCCCCTATGGCCACCCCGTTGAGGCGACGATGACGCCGGACTTTCCGGCAATCTCTTGCTCCAGACGTACGCCTCGGCCTTGGTGAAGCCTTGGGACCGACGGAATTATCTGGTGGGCACCAGCCATAAGGCCCTGCTGGGAGGGGCTGGGTCTCTGAAAGTCACTATATATATATATATAGAAGGCCCAGACATGTTTTCAAACTCAGATTTCAGGGGAGAATCATATGGAATGAAGTTGATGAACCCGAGCAGCAAGCAGTTTCTCCCGTATCCCTGGTTTTGAAAGGTTTTCGGCATCGCGTTTCAAGGTGGTCCAACATTTTTGAGACTTGGTTCAAGAAAAATTAGAGAGGACATTTACAAGAAGCACTGAGCTGGTAGAGCCACAGTGGTTGGTGGTGATTCAAATACATTTTATTTTCCAGCATATGGGTATGGATCAACACCCATGGGACCATCGGGGGGATTACCATACATTGACCAGCTATTTTGTTTTTTTGTCCCAATGTACTGGGGTTTTGACCCATAACATCCCATAACCATATTTGGGATCAGCTATTTTGATGTTCACTAGGTACCAGGGTTTTGACTCATAGCCATATGATTATCCAAATTGACCAGCATATTTTTGGGACGGGTTGAAACCACCAGAGCCAGGCAGGCAGCCACTTGCTGCGGACTCTCGATCCAAGTGCTGACCGCAACGCACTAGGAGTTGGGGTGTGAAATGTTGTGAAAAACCAAGGAAGGTATTGGAAAATATTGGAAACCAAAGCTAAGACACACCCATGTTCTTGACGCGACAAAATCACATGAGAATCTATTCCAAAGGTTCAAGTTGACTAGCTCCATAACGTGACCCTTCCAATTCTTGAGGCCCTGTTCCCTACAATCGATGGCCCTGGAAATGTTGGATGACTTCGAGTTTGAGCAACAAAAACGGGAATTTGCATAATCGATTTACCAACTAGGTAGGCAAGCAACAACAATTGGTAGTAACCAATAACAACGTGTCAATCTTGGTGAACCTTTGGTTTTCATTGGATCTCCTTAGCCATGTTTATGCAGGAACATTCATCAAAGAAAGTTTAGTTAGAAAACTTCCGAGTAATGGACGATTGTCATGTGTAGCATTCCCACCATCATGTCAACCACATCATCATGTCAACCACGCATCATCAAGAAGTAGTTGGAAAGTGTAATAATTCGGGAACGTGTGAATTCACGTTTCACGGGTGAAAAGCACTCTCGGATGCGAAACACTGCCTGTGTTTTTTCGGGTAAAGCGGCTTCCGTGGTCGCCGAAGTAGGGTCTCTGTTTCTGCGGTCGCGGGCCTCGATCTGGGAAAGTCATCGACAAAAAGTGCACAGGACTGTAGCGAGGGCTTGATTTCACATAAAATCGCTAGAAGCTGTCTGTCACATTCGGAGTAGCAAAGAGTCGTCCCCAGCTCAATGCGACGCTCCTGCTATGCGGGTTTGCAACTGGCTGCAACAAAACGCATTGGCACGGCTGTGCGCAGCAAAGCATGAGTGATGCTGCTACGCTCGGATTGCAGCTGGGGGTTGCTAAATGCAATCTGATAGCTGAGAGAAGGGGTCCTCACCAGAATGCTAATTTAGCGCTATGCGGGATCGAAGCTGGACGTTGCAAAACGCACTGCGCTGGTTGCGCGAAGAGAAAAATTGGGTTGCAGAAGCTACAGAGGAGGTAGCTGGGAGGCAGCCCAGAGCAGAAGTAGCCTAGAGAAGTGGCTGCTCAGAAAAGAAGTAGCTGAGAGAAGGGGTGCCTCAGCGAAGACGTCGCTGAGTGAAGAAGTATCTCGGCAAAGTAGCTCACTCATCCATCCATCCACCCAATTTTTCAACTCATTCATTCATTCATTCATTCGTTCGTTCGTTCGCTCGTTCGTGATTTCATTCATTCATTCATTCATTCATTCATTCTTTCATTCACTCATTGACTCACTGATTCATTCATTCATTGACTCACTGATTCATTCATTCATTGACTCACTGATTCATTCATTCATTGACTCACTGGTTCATTCATTCATTGACTCACTGATTCATTCATTCATTGACTCACTGATTCATTGATTCATTTACTCACTGATTTATTGACTCATTGGCTCACTGATTCATTGATTCACTGACTCTCTGATTCATTGACTCACTGACTCACTGATTCATTGATGCATTGATTGGTTGGTTCACCGATTTATCGATTCATTGTTTCATTGGTTCATTGAATCATTGTGACTCATTGGTTCAATGGTTCAGTGGTTCATTGATTCATTGCTTGGTTTGTTCATTGATTCACTGATTCATCTTTTCATTGGTTTATTGATTCTTCGATTCATTGATTTTTTTCGATGCAGTGGCACATTGATTCGTTCAGTCAGGTGCGCATGGATTCTTTCATGTCATGTCATTGGCATCTCAAAAACCATTTGCTCATTCGTTGGTGCACCTCACAACTTCAGCACTTGGTTGTTTTTGCATTTCAAAACCTTTCCTATAGGCCATCTTCTTCCTACATCGCTTTTGTTTTTTTTTCGAAACTTCTGCCCCGGCATGGGCTGAGCACTGCCCGGTCTATCATACATCCTGCTAAACTGAATTTGTTCCTTTGAGGGTACAGTAGCTGTGGCTCTTGCAGTCACTAGTTCTGCCACCGTGATCCTCTTCACAATTTCACAACCATTTGTTTTGCTTGTGTTTCTGGATGTAAGATGAGGACTTTGCAATTGGTCACAAACCACGACATCATTTCTAGACATTTGTTTGGATTGCATTGCTTTCCACTGAGAGTCTATCACCCCAACACCATGAAAAACACACTACTGAGACGACCCCACGAAACAACCGAGGAATGTGATGCGGCGCACTTTTGATATCCTTGGCGCGACGCTTGGGACCCTGTGTTCTGTGTCACATGTCAACCCCTTCAGCAACAATTTGGATCCAAAACTTGGATTTTCAGCCACCCTAATTTTTTTTTAAATCGAATAAACCCTTTGGATCCCTTTGGTACATGGCTAATTAGTAATGGGATGTTTCACTGTTTTTTTTGCCATTCAATTATTTTCAACTAGATGACAATGGTTTTAAGACAGTGTTTTGGATGAACATTGAATTTCATTGAATCATTTTTCATCATACCTCAGGCCCTTTCCATCGCTTGTCCGATCAGGGACTTCGACCTGGCACCAGAGTTGATGCCTTATATGGGGACCCCAAATAAACAATGTTTACTGGTGCTTAACGCAGGGAATGAGGGAATGACCGTCTTAATAACCATTAAGTTTATCATCCCAGCAACCCCCATTCCCTACGTTTAGCACCAGGAAAAATGTCTCTGTTTTTTTTTCCCCACAACTTTGTGTGGGGTTCTTGTTTTTTGCTTTGCATCTCCCGCCTCCTCCTCCTCCGCCTCCTCCTCCTCCCGCGTCGCCTCCTCACACACAACTCTGTCACACACAACTTTGTCACAAAAACTCTTTCACACACAACATTGTCACACACAACTCTTTCACACACAACTTTGTCACACACAACTCTTTCACACACAACATTGTCACACACAACTTTGTC
>BGPT01003625.1:36918-49688 GCA_003297045.1 Symbiodinium sp. clade C Y103 | reverse complement strand
CTTACGAGGTTCTTGCTCAATGGTTCTGACATGGACCCCGGCACTGGATGCTGAACATGCTGAGGATCTATCGGCAGGAAAGCTGGATGGTGCAATGATGATGATTCACACTCCCAAAAAATCATTATTGTAAGACACAAAACATTCATCATTGCACGCATGCGGTGCAGATTCTTCTGCACTGGAGCTTCGCAACCACTTGAGGCGATTTCTCGAGGACGCACGATTCTTCAATACTTCCAGTTCATCGTGTAGCTTGTAGTACCCAATTTTCAAAGTTTCCCGCAAAAAGCTGTTTTCCATAATTTTCGTCAGGCTATCAGCTAGTTGAGCCCCGGAATGGACCCATCTAAGAAGCACCCCTTCTTGAAGGTAATCTTTGATCGCACGGGCATTAAGCATGGTTCTGTACTCTGAACAATTTGGGGCTGCAGTCCTGGTGATCAGGTCATAGAGGCTCTTGCAGTCCGTTGCCGCAAGACTTTCCGGCAAGTTCTGTGACCTATATGTTGCAGTGGAAATCGTCTCTGGTAGCTGACCCAAGGCATGACTTGGCCGTTTCCATTCGACCTTGGGATTCAACATCCATCCCCAACACAGTCGCAGCCAAGACAAGTGATCCAAAACTGAATTTAGAGACACTGTTTCTGCAGCTAGAGTACTTGTGACTACTCGCTGAATCTTTTTGCAACCCCACGCCAGTGGGCTAACTGGACACGAGACATTTTCAGAAATCAGCTTGTGAGTACCCATGATAATACATCCTGTGTGCGAATTGGGATTGCTCTTGGAAGCAAATGAGGCATCGGAGAACGCCAGGAATCTGAAATCATTCACTGGTATTGGTTGTATTTGGATGGTAGTGTCACTGTGTTTCTTTGCTTCATGTAGGGTTTGATTGGCAAGTATGAGTGTATTGACTGTTGCACAGTTGATGGATGATTGTAGTTGACTCAATCGGCTTGAAAGATCAGGACGGGTATGTACAGCGGCATACTGCAGGCTGCCAATGATGGCTCTCAGGCTTTGTTTTTCTTCCTCTGTGATTGGTTCCTCTCCTTGACTTCTTCGTTGTTGTGAAATCTTGATGGGTTCGATTGCATTGACATATTTGGTTTGTTTCATGGTGATCGTTCCATCAGGTCGTTGATCCATTTCAATTCCGGTGAAAGTGAATTGTTTGAGTTTCTTGGAACCAAACGGATACTTGCGTTCCAACTGGTTAATCTTCTCAAGAAAGTACTGACTCCCTCCACAGATTCCATCGTCCACATGTAACCCCAAAATCCCCTCCAAATTGCCAGTTTGGTGGTGTCTGAGGAGGAACTGACAGGGATCAAAAGGACTTTGTGAGAATCCGAGTTTGATGAGTTCTTCAGAGATGGCCTGATACCATAGATACGGGGCGTCCACCAAACCGTAAGCACCTTTTTCTAATTTGAGGACCTCATTGGTTGACAGCTGAAGTGCTTGAATTAGTTCAGGGACAGGTTCAATGGCTAGTGTTCGGTCTGCCTGTGTTTTTCCTTGGAGAAACGCTGCTTTGATATCAAAGCTACTGAGTTGCCATCCCATGGATGCAATGAGCTGTAGCAACAACATCTTTGCGTTATGCCCCAAAGTCGGTGAATCCCTCGGGAGTTCTTCCAATTGGGGATCAAGGTAACCCAGTATCACTAACCTGGCCTTAGCCTTGGTGGTGGCTTGCTGAGACTTCTGTGGTCCATCCCCCGCATCAACCGGTTTCCATGTTAGAATCCATCGGCATCTTAGGATTTGATTATAGGGAATCTTATCTCTAAGAATTCGGGATATGGTGCCGGTCTTAATCCAGTTCTGGATCTCAGTTTCCTTGGCCTGTTGGAACATGGCTTTCTCCGCACTGGTCAGTGTGGACAGCTTGACTTCGGCACGTTGCCGTTTTGCAGCAGAAGCTACAAAAGCCATTTCTTCCGCAGAAGATTCGTCTCTCCAAGAGAGGATGTCTTTCTCCGTGACAACGACTTCGCATCGCCAGGCTAAATCTAAACCCTCTGTCAAGAGACATGTGTCGGCATCAACATCAGTGCAGAGGAGGCTATCACATACCAGTTCATCATCTCCGGCTTCAGGTACCGGAGTCTGGATACCAGGATTGTTCATTGCATAGAGGTCAGTATTGGGATTATTGTCATTGGGAATGTTAGGGGATTCAGTGGGAGGATTACTGGACACTGATTTGGTGGATTGATGTGATGGAATTTCTGGTTCGTCATCTGGTTGACCTTCGGATCCTTGTTCAGGTCCTGTGGCTTCTAGTGGTGGATTCTCTTGAGGGATGTTGGGCAATGGCATGGATTCAATGGCTCGAGTGATACCTTGGGATTGGAAATTGGATATTTGTTGGGCAATAGTGGACACTGATGGTTCTTGGGTGTTAAGTGGAATTCCTTGTGCTTCATTGGCCGAGACTGGTCTGATGTGTTCAGGGGCACATCTGTAGAGTTTGCTACTCTGGGTTGTCCATATTGTCTGGGAATTCTCATGTACAACAACCTTCATGGGACCGGCCCACATGCCTGGCAATGTACCTTTTCCGGGACGCCAACACATGACCCATTCACCCGGAGAGTACTTTTGGTCGCCCGGTCGGGCTCTACGAAGAATGGCGCGGCGAAGTGCTGCATCGTTATCTGCATGGACGAATGCATGCCGTGCACTTTCTCTACGTGCGAGTTGTCTTCGGAATGAAATGCCATGAGCTGTTTCAGACTCAGCTAGCAAATGTGCTGGCAATAATTCATCACTGCAGACTGCTCCGGGGATACGTGTATGTTTTCCCAGGACGAGAACTTCAGGTGCGTAGCCACGCTTCAAACCGTGAGCATTCTTGGCTTGGGTGCACCAAAACAAGGCTTGTGACAAATCCTGATAGTGCTCAATTGGATGCTCAGCGTCATACTTATCAAGCATGGTTTTCAGGATTGATCCATGTCGTTCGGCTTTCCCATTTTGGAATTGGGCTTCTGTGCTGATGGTGGTGACTCGGATGTTATGGCTTTGAGCAAAAACAGTAAATTCATCTGAGTTGAACTCCGTAGCTGCATCTACAATCATTTCACAAGGGCATCCTGCCCAGGATAACCACATGTCGATGAGGATCTGAATGGCTGATTGTGATGATCTGTCGGGTGCGATTCTGGCTACGTGAAAACTGGTGGACCAATCAACAACATGGTACACATGGAATTGTTTTCCGGACTTGCTGTTCCATGAAAGTCCATCGATGCAAATTCGATCATTGAAATCCCCTTCATCGCGTAAACTGCTAGGCCTAGCTATTTTGGGGTTTCCATGTTCTTGACACACTGAGCATCGGAGGTCCAGCGCTGCCCTGGCTACTTCAGCCCTATACCCCTGGGATCGCAAAACAGTACTGAGACGTTCAGGACTGGGATGACCTAGGTTTTTGTGGGCACGAATGAGTGCAATCTGTTCATCACGGGGCAAGGCTTTGAACCGGCTGCCATGGGCTTCACTGCAGGCATCCGCTCTTTGTGAGCTGGTGAGGTCCGGACATTCAGGCAAAATCTTGGCTTCCGGCACAGGCTCCGAAACAACCTCTTCGGATTGTTCAGGGCGAGCTGGGGCACTTGAATTGGCATTGGCATCTACATGGACCTGCCTCTCGGGCGCTGAATGGGATGTCTCGGAACTGGGCACTGCTGGAGGCATCACTACTGGAAGTTTGTTTGCAAACACGGTCACATTGATCCTAGTAGCATGAGATGGGCGAATCAAATTGCGCTTTGCAAGATTTTCCCACATTTCCCATTCTTCTTCCGCTCGGATTTCCCCTGAGCCTCTTTCCATGAAAATGCTACGCCTATATGGTGCAAGGCCTTTGACCATGTTGTCTGGTGGGGCCAAAGTGCGACTGGAACCACGACATGCCATCACAGTGTGGATCTTCATGTTGGGCATTAACATTTGAATCCTTTGACACAACTCTACTGGAAGCTCTTTCTTACCTACTCGTGGCAGTTCCTTTTGGAGTTTTGCAAAAATGGTTTCCCATTCCCCTTTGGCATCAATAGGAGTGGTTGTCCCAACACATTTCTGACGTTTACCCCATGGCAGTGTGGAGACTTCCCGAACTCGGCTGATCTTGAGCGATGTATACCGCTCACGTTTGGGCTTCTTGGGAACAGGCGCTTCTGGATGCTCTTCTGCGGCCAAAATAGACCAAACATCATTTCTGTACACTGGTTCCTTTGGGATTTGAGCTTTGCCCATAATGTATGCAAGACGTCTGGCAAATTTTCGAGGATAGTGTTCTGTGAAAGTGGATCTATTCATGTTTTGACCATTGACCTTTACTTGACCCTCAATTACCTGATGTTCATGTTGTTGATTGCATCGAAGACCTTGAAGTGATTGAACCATATGCTGTGATGTGGTCATAATGGTCAAGGCTTTCTTGATCAATTTGCCATTCTCAGGATCTTTCAATTCTCCGGCTGTACACAAGTCGATGTCTACGGACAAAAGGTAGTGCATAGCTTCTTGCAAATAGGGCAATTTGAACATGAGTGACCCCTTAGGTTGTTCCCAGTGAGAGTGTCTATTCTGTTGTCGTTGATACCGGAGTAACACAATGCCCAAGGCCACTTGCTCCAGATGTTGCATGCGCAGGGCTTGCAAATCGTCCCAAGCTTGCAGCGATCTACTGCCGTTCAAACATGAGAAACCGCTCCATGGTCCACAGCTGGGGCTAAACCAAAGGTTCTGAGGCTGCTGACGACAAATGACTTTGAAGAGTTCAGCACGGCCATCTGCCGTATGCAAATCCCCTTGCTGCAGGCCAAAACGATCAGCCTTGAATCCTAATCTCTGCGCCTGATGGGTCAGCTGGCTTTGTGCATGACAAAAGATCTCCAAAACGTTGAGACGGGCATGACAAGTGGCAGTGTTCTTGTGGATCTTCTGAAACTCTTGGGAGAATTGTTGAACCAGTTGATGAAAATGAATTGCTTCACGATTGGTTTCGGGAGTGGTTTGGGTGTCTGTGTGGAGATTCCAGTCAGCACGTACATCACCAGCTGAATCTACTGTCAGCAGGCTCGGGCACTCAGAATGATTCACTGTTCGGTCGAGTGCTTGGCGGTCAAGGTCTCGAGGTGCTGCAAGATGTTGCCCAACATCGCTTCGGCATTCATCATGCGATTCTCCAGGCTCTCGATCTGCTGGGATTTGACTTCCTCCGATGGCCCCTGGAGGACTTCGAACAACTCCGCATCCTCGTCGTCGTAATCCCATGGTGTCGGCTCGGGAATCTGCCGAGCTGCATGCTTGGCCTGAGCCTTGATCACACTGCTCGCTGGGGCAGTTGGCAGTGTGGTGGAGAGGTTGAGCACCTTCTCGAAATCCTTCTGGTTGGTCACCGGCACTTGTTCGCCACTGAGCTCTGGACGCTCGATTTCCAGTTCGACGTATCTCAGGAAAACGAGATGCTCTGCCTTGTGAGATTGGGAAAACCTCTGCACGAACCAGGTGATCCATCCCTGCTCGCTCTGCCACATCTGAAGGAACGTTTTTCCTTGGTGTGTCTTTCCAAATTGGATCTTCTGATCTCGCAGCTGGGCCAGGGAGAGATGTGAGAGGTCCGGGCGACTCTCCTCCGCTGGCTTCTGGATGCTCTGCAACCTCTGGGCAAGGTTGGACATGGCAGTCACGGGTGATCGGAAATCCTTGAGGCAGGGGCTTGGACCGATTCGTGCTCTGTCGATCAATCTGTTGTGTGTCTTCTGGCAGGTGGTTGCAATCAGGCTGAGATTTCACGAAACCCTGTGCATTCTGAGGAGATTCTACAAAACACTGTTCACTCTGCAGGTTGGATTCTCGATGACTGTTATGCACTACTTCTTGATTGGCTTTGATCGGAGCAGCTGGAAAACTCTTTGACTTCAAATTTTCATGTCCTGGTGCATCTATCGCCGGATGAGTCTCGGCGGCAGGAAAAATGTTTCTGCTGCCCGGTTGTTGTTGGGCCAGAAGGTTCAAATCAAGAAGAAACAGTCCTTTGCTCGTGAGCTGCAGTGGAAACTCCTGATTTAACTTGCGAGAAAACAGCAAGTGCTTTTCGGTGTCAATTGTGGCACTCAAAGCTCGAAGCAAAGTGCTGGACAGCAAAAAGGGAGTTGATCCTGGAACGATCGCCACCTTCAACTGAAGTCTATGGATTGGAACCACCAAAGCAACTTTGCTATGTAAAACTCCATGATTGCCGAAACGAAAAGTAATTTCACACGGGCATCGGAAAACTTGAGACCTCAAACTCGGATGCAACCCTTCTAGCAATTCCTTCACTAAGTTGCTTCCTATGACTGTCTTGGTGGCACCAAGATCAACGATACCTAGGCATCCATGTGATGCAAAGCACACTTCGGACTCCGCATCCCTCAGAGGACTCGGAACAGGCATGGGCACTGACATCTTTGCTCGGTCGGCCAATCGGGCCCGGAGCACATTGCTGATCTTCTCATTCCTGACAGTTGCGGTGTCATTGGATGTGAAAATGGATTGGTTGGATGTCTGTTGATTCCAGGCTTGAAGGGTCTTATGGAGTTTATCCTTGGCGTTACTGGTGGTGGTCATGTTATTCAGTGTAGAAGTGACAAATGAAAATTGAAATTCTGTCTGAGTGGCATCCATTTTGGTGTCTTCATGCATGGGCAAGTTCAAGAACTCCAGAGGTAATCCGTCAACTTGATCAGTCGATCCAGCTTGGGATACTTGGACGAATGTGGTCGGGGCCGGAGAAACACGGGAGGCACTGCTGGCTTGGTCATTTCGACTCGGACACTCGGCTTTCCAGTGTCCGACTCTTCCGCAAAGTCTACATCGGGACTCTAAAATCCTCTGTTGTAGGGATTTCCTGGAAGAGTAGTGCCCCTTTTGGAACTTCCCCTTAACCCCCTTACTAGATCCTTTCTGCTTGCCCTTCTGGGAGGGTGGCCAAAACCCTCTGGAACGCACCTTGTCATTCAGGCGGCGTCGTGCATCTTGATAAGCAGTAAAAGCTGCGGCCAGCTCATCATCGGTTTGGAGGACTTCCGAAGCCGCGGCCTCGAAGTCAGCGACCAAAGTCGCATCCTCGTCCCCTTCCTGCACTAATGCAT
Source organism: Symbiodinium sp. clade C Y103 (assembly GCA_003297045.1). Classification (NCBI taxonomy): domain Eukaryota; class Dinophyceae; order Suessiales; family Symbiodiniaceae; genus Cladocopium; species Cladocopium sp. clade C. The sequence continues at coordinate 42,528 of BGPT01003625.1, read as the reverse complement.
CAACGACCTGATCTTCATCATCGAAACCATCAGTGGCAAAAGCTGGTTGATCCGTTTCAGTTTCCTCCATATCCTCTGCAGTCAATGCTGATTGGTCATAAGTTTTCAGTTTACTGACCTTGCGTCCACTGGTCATTTCCTGAAAGAAACCTGCTCCCAGCATTCTGATTGCAGAACTCACACGAGAAACTGTCAGCTCCCCTTTGTCAGCTACGTCTGCATCTATGAGGACGCGTTTTTTGTCTTCTGAAGACAGCATGCTTCCCCTCAGCGTGACATAAGCCTGAAGATCACTGACCTGAAACTTTGTGTTGTTCAGCTCCGTCCACGTGATATCTGCCCGAGCTAAATAACTGTCTGCGGTTTCATCGGATTTCTGCACACACTTGTATAGAGCTCGTTCAGCAAATTCATATCGTCTCTCAAGCGGTATCTGTCCCCAGTGACCACCTAGCAATTCGATGATTCTCTGAATACTCTTCTTCTCATTCTTGGTGATTTCAGATTGATGTAACTGCAACTTCTTGAACGCCGAACCCACACAATTCAGTATCAACCGCGTGGCAAGTTCAGTGTATTTGGAAGCTGGCCAAGCCTCTAGTAGCAGCTCAACTTTCTGTGTGTAAACCTGCAAATCATCCTTGCTTGGGTCAAGGGATGGCACCAGAATCGCCAACTGATTTGGCACTGTTGTTGAACCCTCTGACGCTTCAGACATCGCCCTGGATTCTCCGTTGGAGCAACGGTAGCTCCGCTACCAGTGTGATTGACAAAATGTCCAACCACCTGGCAGCCCCACGAACCCTGCAAGCCCTTTTGCTCGACCTCACAGCTGCAAAAGTCACCGGCTCCTCCAAGAGCGAAACAGGAAATGCAATGGCTGGTCACAGCCCACAAGCTTGCAAGCACCNCCCTTTTGCTCGACCTCACAGCTGCAAAAGTCACCGGCTCCTCCAAGAGCGAAACAGGAAATGCAATGGCTGGTCACAGCCCACAAGCTTGCAAGCACCCTGGCTTCTGGCAATATGGCGTCCACGCCAACACAAGTAGAAAATGGCACAGCACACGATTTCCCTCCCACTGTCCGCTCCTAGGGGCTCCCTGAGCCAATGTGCTTACGAGGTTCTTGCTCAATGGTTCTGACATGGACCCCGGCACTGGATGCTGAACATGCTGAGGATCTATCGGCAGGAAAGCTGGATGGTGCAATGATNCTTACGAGGTTCTTGCTCAATGGTTCTGACATGGACCCCGGCACTGGATGCTGAACATGCTGAGGATCTATCGGCAGGAAAGCTGGATGGTGCAATGATTATGATTCACAATATATATATATATATATATATGTAAGAAGATATACAAGTATATATATAAGTATATATTATATATGTAATATTTGTACACAGTACATATTATATGGTTTCACCAGCAAATGTTTCTTTTGATTGACCGGCTATCTAAGATTGGGAATGGGTTGTTTCACCCCCTGACTGTGCAGGATCTTTGGTTTCTCAACGGTGGATCTGCGTTTTTTGAAATGGTGGTAATGTTTCGCAGATTTGCCCTCCAAGATGGGCAAAACCAACTATGATTTTTGAACATATCAAGAAATATGGGTAGGACAATCATTGTGGTCCCGGGGTTGAAGGACACAAAGAACGGTTGCTTCAAGCAGCAAAATTGGATGTTTCACCAGGAAACAATGCGAGTTAAGCCACCATTTCTGATATCCAATAATTATCCATGAATCTCCAATGAGTATCCATGAATATTCCATCATATTCCCTGACTATGCCATCAATGTAACCATGTTTTACCCAGCCTTTGGAGGGGGGGTCCCACCTTTTGGCCAGGATACACTGGCGCCGGTGCGCTTCCAGAACGGTAACAACCCCAGGACGATCTTGGAGCGACGCGGCAGCAACGCGGCCATCGGAGTCTCAAGGGTTGGATGGATGCAATGGGAGTTTCTGAAAAGTCATGGAGGATCCCCAGTTTCAATACTAAGTCTTGGTCATCCATGACGACTGAATGATGCAAGGGGGTACCCCGGGTACGAAGGAAAGCTCCAAATGGGGGATGTACCTTAGACCCCTTGAGATAGCCAAAATAAGAATGGTATTTTACCCCAGGAACGAGTACTAAAAAGACATGTTTTGGGAGCATTTGGAGGGTCTAGGTCTAGGTAGTTTACACATTTTTACAAAAGACAAAAAGTTATGGGACAAATCAAAACCTATGATCGAACATGGTTTTAGAAGGTTAAACATCCATGTTCCAGCTAGTTTGATGTTTTCCAGGGTACTAGGGTTTGGACTCACACCCATAGGCGGGTTTTAACATATGTCAACCAGCAAACTGAAAAGATATGATTGGCAAATGATGGTTGGTTAGTTGTGAAAGGCAGGTTCCACTACCTTGTGTATCGCGGACCCCTCAAATCCCAAACATCCGACAGGGTTACAGAAGTGCTACCACCTGCTCTTCACAAAGAATTCCCATGACTTGGCACTGTCTTCAGTGTTTCGTTGCATATGCACAAAATCCAGATCCTGTGTCCATTTGGTTGTCACATAGAGCTGATTGCCATAGCTGGCCGTAGATATTGAATGAGCTACTCGTATGTAGCCAAAGAACGTATGAAAGGCATGATCCAGAATGTGTTCAACCCAATGATGGACCATTCCCCGTAACTAACGACTAGCGCTGAGACTCTGCATCAACTGTGGTGAACCAACAAGTGATATTTAAGGATTTTCCAAAGGTATCTCCTGTATTTCAAGTTGAAAACACATGGGGTTTCCTTTGGACTCTCCCCTTAAATCAATTCATTCCTGGAATCCAGTTCCAACCAGAAATAGGCATGCTTGTTTCTATATCGTAGTGACGAATCCCAATCAGTAACACTTCGGAATTCCAGGTACTTCAAGGAAATCAAGTTATAAGCCCAATCAACCCCAATTTACCCATAGTGAGTCCAACATCATAGAGAATGTGTAGGATTTTGTACAGAAATTTGAGAAACAAAGAAAAACAAAGCCAGAGCAAACAGAAAAAAAAAGACCACAAAACCACCAACGAAAAAATAACAAGAAAGAAACACAATCAAAAAAAACAAAACACAGTTTTTGTAGTTTTTCGGTGTTCGTTCTGTTTCTTCTTCTTCTTTTTTTCCTTCTTCTTCTTTTTTTTGTGGGTTTGTTTTTTTCAGTGAATCTGTTTTTGATTCTGTTCTCTTTTTTTGCTTTCCATCAACTCTGTTCAAAGCTGGTCTTGTAAGCATAGTGACAGAATTCCAATCTTCTCATTCCGTCAGACTTCCTGGTAGTCCCACGAGAGCACCGACCCGAAACAGGATGCGACAAGAAGGTGCAATGCGCGGTGTGATGATCATCCGAGATCCCTTCGAGATGTACCATGGCTGCCATGGATATCATGCCCCAACTATTGGTGTAACCATCAAAATTAAAGGGGGGTTGGTATGGTCTAACCGTTATTTAATGGTGACACATATATACGATATAGATCTATATATGTCGATAATTGTATATATATATATACGTAGGTATATACCATATAATATGTAATATGTATATTAGCCAATATATCAATATACTGTGACATGAGACACACCCTGGAACATCATTCATAGCGTTCAACGAGCAACCATGCGGATTTCATGGGGATAAAAAAAACCTGTGCCCACTTGAAATTGGGACGCTCCAATCCCCCGATCACGATCATATTTACCCTCTGGTGAACTAACAGTTTGCTATTGAAAATGACCATTTCTAGCGGATTCTTCCATTAAAAATGGTGATTTTCCATAATTATGTTAGTTTACCAGAGGGTAATACCTCCAATATGGTACCCCAAAATGAATACATCCAAGAACAAAGCAAGACTTTTGAGGTGGCATTTGAAATTAGGACAGGAAAGGGATGAACTTCGGGATGAACTGGTTCTTCTACTCCACTTCTACATGGGATACCTCCAGTTTTGGGAACTGACTCATCATGGTTATTACCCAGTTAGGATAACTGGGATGATCATCATGTGCCACATCTGGACACAGGGATTTGTCAAGTCATTTGGTACAAGAAACATGGGATGGTGTAATCAACATTGACCAACATGTGTGGTTTCCTACGTAGAATAACTTTGGCCTGTATGTATATGATATATGGCATCACATGGGGTCTACTAGTAACAGCCTGGGAACGGTTGTCTTTTGCATTATATAAATGCACTGAAATGATGCTAGGTGCTCTGGGATTTGGTGCTTGGAAATCAATCATGACAGACAAGCCGAGCTCCCCAAGATAGGTACTGTAAGAGTTGGTTTTACACTAGCCGAATTGTCAGGTTTGTGGTGAACTTCTGGTGAACATAAAGCAACTAATACAGTAACTGGGGGTCCTTCCTGCATTAAAACACTAAGCAATCTGATTGATCAGGGTTTCCTACATATCATTTTAACGCTCGTGTTTTTTGTTGTTTTAACATACTTGGATCCCTAAGTAGGAAAGGACAAAAACCAGACCGCAGACCGCTAAGGGTTGCCTCTGCATATGTTTATCATCATCGAGGAGCAGTGATGGGTTTTTTGGGTAAACCAAGGGGGCGCGCAATCTGTGGGGAACCATGGATTCCATATGGGTTCAACAAACTGCTGTGAGTTCGCTAAGTGAAGCATCAAACACTTCTAGGTTTGTCAATTTCTAGTGCGGATATGGGAATAGAATGCTACAGATTTAGATCAAAACCTATTGTACCATATTTTGATGTGGATGATTCGTGAGCTATGCGTTTTTTACTTGGGAGAGATGATGGGAGAGTCTTGTTGAGCCAATACAAACTAAATTTTGATCCACAAAAACTGGCTTATCCACTAAACACGACTAAACCATCTTAGATCCAGCTGGTTTAGTGCTGTTTAGTGGGATAGCCAGGTGTTTTTTCTGGTTTTGAGCCAATGCTAACATAGGTTTAACTGGGAGGTTTCATGGTAACTGACCATACTTTTGAGCCTGGAGGCAACCTCAACCAGCTTCACGACCATAGCTTTCCCAATTGTTTAAGACCGTGATGTTCAAAACTATGTCATGGCAATAAATTGGGGGTTACCATGGGTTACCCTGTTTCCCCCAATCTTCTTTCATTCACCATTTTGTTTCCATCTTTTGAACAACAGGTTAGGTTTAAACATTGTTTTTCTTATCATGGAATCATGACCCCTCCCAGGTCGTACTTTGGTCCAAGGAGAAGTTCAATTGCAAAAAATGTATGGCTTACTACATATAGACCATAGGAATCTATAAATATACAGCGCACACACATATGTATGTATATATATATATAATCATTTTTATGTAATAATATAATACCAGTAGTACCCGCACGAGGCGGGGCGGAAGTTGCCTTTTGGATATACTATAAGACCTTTTTCATCTATAGAACATGCTTGCGCCGTGCGTGAGCCAGGCCCGTGCGTGCGTGCGCTGCGCACAGGTGCTGCGCTGTTGAAACAATGTCACAGATGAAAGTCCACACTTCACACTTCACACTTCAAACTTCACACTTCACCATCCACACTGCACACTTCAAACT
>BGPT01003625.1:5268-34816 GCA_003297045.1 Symbiodinium sp. clade C Y103 | reverse complement strand
TAATCAAGTGAATTGCTAATCAAGTGAATTGCTAATCAAGTGAATTGCTAATCAAGTGAGTTGCTAATCAAGTGAATTGCTAATCAAGTGAATATCCCAATTCTATTTGTCCGTAACTCGGAAGATTGCTTCCCAACTTCCTTTGATAATATATTTATATATAGAGTTATATAATATATAAATACATAGCACTAGATAGGCAAGACCAGAATTTAGCATTGCAGACTGCCACAGCGGATGCCAGCTTCTCTGTGCAGCCAGCCAAAAAAAGAAGAAACATATTATACCATGTTATCATAAATACATATGGGGGTTTCTCGAGTCATGGGGGATGTCCAGTCGTCACCATGGGTTTCAATACCAAGTCGTGGTCATTCATGACGTACCCTGATGACTTAGGAAACCTCCATATATTAACCATTGGGATAATTATGCCATCATTGTTATGAACCATGGGATATCATTACAACACACTACAACCAATGATTATTACTAAATCCTATTATAGAATCCCCCACTAAAACTCCCCATTTTTTTTGAAATCTACTATTACTATTAATGATTCTTCCAACTATAAATCCCCAATTTGAAGAAACCCCCATATATACCCTCTGGTAAACTAACATAGCTATGGAAAATCACCATTATCAATGGGAAGATCCACTATTTCTATGGCCATTTTCCATAGTTATGTTAGTTTACCAGAGGGTATATAGACTCTATTTCTATATATTCCCACAACGTTTAAAAAACGACGAATACCTAGTCTTCCAGGAGCTGAGAAAGGCTCACCAGATGCGCCCGCCAACGTGATGTCTTTGGGCCCCAACGAGGGCGTCCGAGAAACAGCGCAAAGTATGTGGCCCGTTGTGGAAAACATGACCCAGGTTGGGTCAGAAAATCACGGTGAGGAGGGGCCAAAAATGTTGGATGAACCACTGGAAATCCCCTATAAATGGGATATACATGGGCATTTCAATGACAAAAATCATTAGAAAAATCATGAAAAATCTGAATTAATAAGAATCTTTAGATGGGTATCCTTTGGTAATCTAACACTATAGAAAATGGCCCATTTATAGATGATTCACCTGTTAAAAAATAGTGATTTGCCATAACTATGTTGGATTACTGGAGGGTAGCACTGGGAAATCCATGTAAAATGGATAACCTGGACATTTCAATGAGAAAATCATCTACAACCTGTGAGGGGATGTTCCGGCAAGCGATGTGTGTGACCACTAAGATATGATATATTCACTCGTAGATATTGGGATATCACTGATATATGTTGTTTGATTGATTATTGGAGGAATTTAAGCACGAAGCATTGGGTTTTTATCGCATGAAAATTGCGATTTTCACAACTGATAAATGATAGTATGTGTTTGTTCTTTTTATAGGTGGTTATACCACCTGGTGTATGTATTGGGGATTGTTGTGAGCATGGGAATTCCTGTTCACCTGAAGCACAAGTTCGCGTGCTTTCTCCACCATTTCTGGGGTGCCGTGTTTTTCTTCTGATCTATGTAGATCTATGTGGATCCAACTGGAAAAAGCCGAAATTCCAAGCAAATACAGCAGAGAAAGTTCAGTAGATAAAGATTTCCAATCCTTCGTTGGGGTTGAGACTGGATCCAGCCTTTTTTCGGAGGCTCCATAGTTTCCTAGGGGCATTGAACCAAAGTGGTGAAGCATCTCTAAGATCCACGACATTTGGGAGCTCCTTTTGTGGCTGGATTTGCAAGGTCTATGGTGAATTACAAGCACCACCATGTATGTGCAATATGTATATGCGCATCTGTAGATTTTGTATATAGCTGACAAACATCATGAGAGATGATGATTCTGAAAGACATGTTATATATATAATATAATGTCATATAAAAGCCTACAATGTAGGGCCCTCCAGTTATAAGTTGGTTTATAAACCCCATGACCTATTGCTATAACTATAATAAACCATAGTTATTGAAGTTAGAAACCAACTTAGCTATCTAGGGGGCCCCACATTGTAACAATCTACCATTTTTCGGTACAGTTCTTTCAAGACCACCACAACTTTTGCGAGTTCCAAATTTGAAGAGAACACCTGTGTTTTGGGGGAGCCCAGAGGCGTATCTGGATGTGTCCAAAAATTGCATGGGGAAAATGATGATTCACCATCAACATGTTGGTGTTTCCCGCTATTTTTTTTTTGAGATAGCCGCAGCCCTATGTTTCCATAACTTTCCTTCTGTTTTCCTGGATGTTTGTTTGCTTTCTGATCACTATGAAGCTGCCAGGGCTGGACTTCTTTTCTTACCGGTTAACATGGGGATTCAACATGATTTAACCTTCAGAACATGGTGGGGACAATGGATACCCTGCGACGTCACTGGAAGAATTCTTCGTAGGGGTTTAATTTAACTATCCCAAACCAGCCTTATTTCAGGTATGTGAAATATGATACAGTAATGATTGAGAATTTATGCAGATGGATGTTTACATGACCAGCGACCCGTCAAACCTGATGACGTGTCCCACCTGGCAGGCCTACCTAGTGGCCGGTGATGATGTGCTGCCAGTCAGATATGAAGACTCTCGGGCCAAGGTCGGGACTTATCGCAACAAAGAAAAAACAGATTAACACGGGATATCACCTACAATGTGAGGCCCCCAAACGATAGCTAAGTTGGTTTACAACTCCAATGTCACTATGGTTTATGATGTTTATAACTATAGTATTCATGGGGATTATAAACCAACAAACATCACTGGGGGGCCCTCACATTGTAGACATGATGGTCCTTGATTGGGCATTTGGTGTAACCTGATGATAGCTGATGGTGTAGTGGATCGGTAAATTCCATGTCGGTCTCAGTTGACAAAGAGCCATCAGCTTTGCGAGAGAGGGTAGCTGAAGCAAGCCAGTGATGAATCACACCCGGAAGTTGGGACATGGGGCCCCTATAATTGGGTATGATTAGGTAATTATGGCCATATATCCATGCAAATTAAGTGGAACTGCACTTCCAAGTATGGGTTTGTCCGAAAATGGGGTACCTCCAAATCTGATACGGATTCTATGTATCTATCTATTTCTATCTAAATCTCATGGTTGATCGTCATTTCCTTGTCAAAATGAGGAATTGTCCATTTTTCCCCTATAGTGGGGTTTGTTTGAACATGGTTTAAGCCCTAAGCAACAATTCTCGGGAAGATGATGATAAACCAAGGGATTTATGGGTAAATTTCCCTACTTTGACAAATACAGTTGATGTACCGAAGCTGAACAATGGAATCGTTAATGGCAGTATATGAAAGTCAACTGCTGTTGCTGCAGCTGGCAATGTTTATTCTTACGGCCATTGGCCACGGGATTCCATTTCTGATTTAGGAAGTTGAAGCCGCTCAAACTGACTCCATTCTGAGATTGTTTGAAACTGGGGTACCCACTCCATCTGGTTGTTCAACATGTTGCCCACAAATTGGGCTTGTCTACAGATAGGGCACCCCAAAGTTGATGATGAAACTTGGTTTTGGGGGTACCCTCTGGTAAACTAACATAGCTATTGAAAATTGCCAATTTTAATGGGAAAATCCACTATAAATGGTCATTTTCAATAGCTATGTTAGTTTACCAGAGGGTAACTCCCAACTGCTAATGGAAATATACCAACATCCTGTTGCGATCCTTGACATCCCAAGGATTTCACGCGGTCAGCGGTTGAATTTAATGCAACAGTGGCGACTTGGCGATGAACAGCACTGAAGTTTCAACAAACCATGGGGTATGCAACCTGTGAGGTAAATGAACACGAAGAATACATAAGAGTATATACACATATTTTCACAGGCTACTGAACAGCCTCACTGCGACGTCATTATAGATTATGGTTGGGAAGGGCGGCCATCACCAACTGGAGTTATTTTAGATTAGTGAAATATATTGAAATATTACCATCTGGTTGTTTAACATAGCCATGGAAAATCCCCTATAATGGAGGTTTTAATGGAAGAATCATCCAAAATTGACCATTTTCCATGGCTATGTTAAATAACCAGAGGGTATATATAATGATATATAGTGTGTCCAGATCTGTGTGCATATTGCTCATGCAATATGCATGTAGACTTCACACCTGTTTAGTTTTGTGAGTCCCATACTTGGTATGTACTACATACAATGTGGGGCCCCCCTAGATAGCTAAGTTGGTTTATAACTCCAATGTCACTATGGTTTGTGATAACTATAACTATAGCAAATGGGGTTTGTAAACCAACTTATAACTGGGGGGGGGCCACATTATATGTATCCATGCTCAGTATGTAGATACAATACATAGATAGACATCATACATTTACACGCTCACTAACCTAGTACCCATCATGAATATTCCAAGACCTCGAGTAATTTAAACCCACATTTGCAACCATTGATGACTGGGGGGCCTTAACTGTACCATCTCAGAATGTATCTGGCATCAGATCCAACTAGCAGCAGCTTGACTGATTTGACAATGATGAACGCAAACCATAATATGGCTATGGCTCAAAATTATGGTACCCAAAATGGTGATTTTGAATGGTAAATTAACATCAACCAACCAACTATAGGGTTAATAATTTTGAGCCATAGCCATATAAGAAAGTTTCTGTGGTGATACGGTTCGTATACACATAAATATACCTATACACATACATATACAGATACATATCTATGCATGGCTGTACATGGTGAGAATTCCAGCTGTAAAGAGTTTTTCTTTTTTTCTTAACTTGGGCTGTGGTGCCTCGGGTCCTCGACACCTCAGGCCAAAATCATCCGCTTTCTCTTCGAAGGTGAAATCACTGAAGTGCAAAAACTGACCATCCTGGCCTCCGCGCAGAACGAAGACTTGAACGGTCCCTATGGGCTTTCAAAGAGCCACTCGGGTGAGATAGGGCGGCCAGGACACGTAGTGGGATTACGAATGATGACGAGCATATAAGGCTAGGGAATCGGATCCACCTGAAATGAAGGAAGATCTGAAGCAATGATGAGGCGGATGCAACACATGACTGTGCACACAAAAGTGATGCGTCCAAACAACGTGGGAGTGGTTGAACCCAGCTTAGCTGAGAGTCTAACATATGATTTCAAGGATAGGAGGGGTCCTCATGTTGGGGATGTGAGTCAAATGGGTTTGTCTGAAAATACGGTACCCCAAAATTTGATGCTTAATCATCACTTTCCAAATTAAGTTGTGGTTTTGCTGGTTAATCCCCCATTTCAAGACATACCCAAATTTCCCTCAAGGCGCGCTGCCTTTCGACTCACTTTGGACAAACTCTAAGCTCCAGAAAGGCCCTAGAAAGTTTGTGAAAGGGAACGGTGCAGACAACAACCCCAAGATAGATAGGGTTCCAGCCTATGTTGATCCGTAAATGTTACACTAATTCGTAGTATATGGTAGTATGTACTACAGTGCGTACCATATGTACATTGCAGGAAAGTTACAAACATTCGTGCTGTAAGATGGATTGCAAATGGTGAACATCAAAGAATGGATTCAGGGATCTTCATCAGTTCATCCCCACCAGAAATGGAAAGATGACAAGAGTCTCTGACGTAGGCACCAAAAGCTATGGGTCCCTATGACTCCAGTGGTACCTTCTGAGAAAGTCTTTCAGATTTTTGCTGTTGTTGTTTGTTTGTTTGTTTGTTTGTTTGTTTGTTTGTTTGTTTGGTTGCTTGGTGGTTTGGTGGTTTGGTGGTTTGGTCGTTTTGTTGTTGTTGTTGTTGTTGCTGTTGCTGTTGGTGTTGTTGGTGCTGTTGGTGTTGGTGTTGTTGGTGTTTTTTGATGCTGTTGGTGTTTTTTTTGGTGTTGTTGTTGTTGGTGGTGGTGGTGTTGTTGTTGTTGTTGTGGTGCTGTTTTGGGCGGAGAGATTGGCTAGAAAAGGCGTGACTTTCACACGCACTGGGGATGTCAAAGTTAGGGACACCTCCCACCCATAAAAATGGCTACTTGGAGGATCATTCCACTTGGTATCTGGTTTAAAACTTGTTTTAAAGGTTTTTAATCCAGTTATAGTTGGGATAACCCCACTTGTCCGGGACTTTCTAACTAGGGTTATTAACCATATACTAAGTGGGATGATCCTCCAAGGAGGTGTTGAAACATGTCCAATGCAAAATATTGCAAAACCAAGGATGGCAGGGCCGAAAGGGTCTGAAGTTTTGATCCGTACCTAGATTTTTTTTTTGTACATCGCTTGTAGAAAGCGATTCTAAGGCCCATTTTCAAGGGGTTTTCCCCCGCCCCATTCTTGGACATCACGGATGGTCATACCGTATGTCCTTGGCTGGGTGATTTTTATTGGTTTTTGTCCCATAGAACCCTTGCAGAGTGGCACTCGACTCATCTATTTCTCCCTTGTTCTTATTGATCCCCACTATTGTTTTTTTTTTTAAATCCCTACAATGCGACAATGCGCCGGGCGGTGCTTGATCTGACACCAATGAACTCATGCGGGACTTCTGCTGTGTTGATTTAGACTGACATTTCATGCCAATATCTAAATGCATTAACCCATGAAAATCCACCAGCAATGTGTTTCTCATGCACTAACCATTGGGAGGACAAAAAAACATGAAAAAACCAACAATCCACTAGCTCCTCTGTTCCAAGGTATTTCTGGCGCTATCTCAATGGGTCCATGTGAATTAAACACCCCTTACATTCGGCGCTGCCCCAGTTCGTTCGCTCACTTGTTATATGTAGCTATGATATTTACTAAGCCTTCTGGTAGAGGTCTCGAACTACGGTTATACAATGTGGCAATTTGCATCCAAAAATAAATTGTTTTAGAAGAATCCTCAACATTCTGAGAAATAGGTTGCAATGATACACCATCCCCAAATGATAGTTGTTTATGGCAGCCAAACTGTACCACACTAATTCATCATATCCGTGAAAGGTAGTTAGGTTAGTCAGTATAATTACTAGTTTTATAATCCCTATAATGTCCCCACTATAATCCGATTAGTTGGCTATATCCCCATTAGATTGCCACATTAATGGGGTGAAACTAAACCAACATAGAAAAAAGGTTCCTGTCACCTAGTAGGACGCCATACCCAGCCATTATCGTTTCTCCAGTCCCTGCAGACCTGCCAGCCACAACGGCAAAGACAAAACAAGGCCCAACGTACACAGGTTCCGTGAAAATTCTGGTTGGTGCATCCCCAAAACATCTATTGTTCTATGATTCTCTGCTATCATTCCCATTTTTCTGGAAAAATGGTACATAGCACTTACCACTTGAAGATAACTAGATATGACCAGCCTATGCTTCTCCATTTGGTACCCCATAAAACCGCTCGATATGTCCTTGACGACGCTCACTTTTCGAGGTCTGGATGTCATAGAAGAACTCCGGCAGAACCCCGAGAATCGCATCAACCACACCAGTGATCCTTGGTGATGCCGTGGAAAGTCTAGACTTGAAGTCTGGGGTTACACCGAAAGAAGAAAGGTAGGGGCTGACATATAGACACAAAATGGCACTAGTATGCATTGATATATTTACATTAATATGATTTAATATGCATTAAGATCTGGAATAATCATCAAACTTGGTGATTCCATCCATGAAGGTTTGAAACAATACTTCTGGTTCATTTCGTGCAACCTGAAACTATCAAAGGCTATTCTATAATCATGGTCAATGTGAAGTGTCAAAGATGCACTGGCACTTTGGCCTTTGGAAATGTGATGAATTTGTTCAACGGTGACCAACAATCTGGGACTTCGTTAAAATAGCGGCCGCCGAAAAATGTTGACCGGTACCCTCTGATACTTGAACATAGCTTTAGAATGGATATTTTGTTGCTGGGTATTGTGCGTTGTCAGCTTAGATTACCAGAAGGAACCACGAGTTCGCAGCCTTGTTCGCGTTAGCTGTTGGTGCTTGAATATCAGGGGCACAAACGCATTCCGTTCAAGTTTGTTTGGATTGTATATTGAAAGAAAAACTCAAAGGGAATGCCAAGAAGTAGTTATATACATGCTTTTCAGATAGGTATCATTTCGTTAGGTTTGAATTGTAATGTTGATTCCCTGGAAGAAGAGCTCAGACTGCCTGTAGTCAATGAGAAGTGGTCCATTGACGTGCAATCAACATGATGCATTGACAAATAATTTAATCACATGTATCAGATGTTAAGTCTCGCATAGATACATATGTACGTATGTACTTCCGTCCATCCATCCATCCATCCATGCATCCATCCCTCCATGCCTGCATGCATGAATGCATGCATGCATGCTGTACGCACGTTGTACATCCATCCATCCATGCATGCATTCATGCATACATACAGACACACTACACATACACAGACATACACAGACATATACAGTCATACACAGAAATACACAGACACATAGACATACCTACATAGACATACCTACATAGACATACCTACATAGACATACCTACATAGACATACCTACATAGACATACCTACATAGACATACGTACATAGACATACCTACATAGACATACCTACATACCTACGTACCTACATACATACATATATCCATACGTACATACGTACATGCGTACATACGTACATATATACATACGTACATATGTACATACATACATACTGCCAATACATAGGGTGAAAACGAATAAACTGGTGATTCAACACTGGCTTGAATCCTGACTCAATCCTTTGGCTGCATCGTCCTTTTGGCGTGCCGTGCGGGTGGCATGAGGGGTGAAAAGCCTGGTACCCACAGCCGCCATGTCTTCTCTTTTGGAACAGCCTTGTCCAAGATGCCAGGTACGTCCAGGATCTTCAAGCGATCTTTTTTAAGGCGATTGGACCAGACATAACCCTGAGGATTATTGGATGATCATCGACCAATAGATCATGGAGACCTTTTCGAGATCTTTTTAGATCTTTTTAGCGGGGTTGGATGATCTAGGCCATTCCCTTCCCATCCTCAATGAGCCACAATAATTCCAACCAAGAGGCCTTGCATATGGCACAGTGTGGTGCGCATAGTTCTGAGTTCGCTTATAACATTCATGAACTACAGAGATGTATCTTTCATAAACCCGAGTTCTGGTAGTAATAAACGAAGTGAGCCAACAAACTTGGGCACCACCTCGTATAGGTCTATACTATACAGCTTTGTTTGAACATCGAAGAATTGATGGTTTATCATCATCTGTACCATTAGAATGGCCACTTGAGGGTATCCCCTCATCCCTCACCCAGGATGAGGAAGACGTACGTCGGGCGCGGGCAGCGGTCCCGTTGATATCCAGTGAACTGCACGAGAAGTATGCAAAGTTGCGCGAGATCATGGGCTATGCCTAGCCCAGCCCAGTTGACTCATGGCTTGTTGGTTGGAAATTGATGAATGAACATGAACTTTTGGTGGGTTACTTTGGACCTGCAATTTGAAACCTCCTCTTTGAGGTTGTTGGAATAATTCAAATTCATACAAGTGCAAAACCTAAACAATTTTGGATATAAATAGAAATGACAAAATTTGTCGGTCCATTGGTACCCCAATTTTGATGCGTACCCTTTCAAAGAGAGCCAGATCCACGACATGAAATGATCCAAAAGATCCACTTTCCGCGACGTCTAGCTGCTGCACAGTGGGCTGGTTGCAGTTTTATCAATCTATCACTGGGTGGCCAGGGATAATGATAGTGTGATAGAAACTCATTAAACAGCATTTAACAATCAGTTATCCTAGCAGCCGGGAGCCGCTTTTGGTGATTTTATGTCATATCGTCCGAAATAGGGGATGGTTTGCTACTGGGTTTGCTCATGAACAAATCTAGGCTCTTTTGGTGATCAAAACATACCACTTTCTAAGGGAGGACAGTTCCACAAGCTCACTAGAGGCTTCGACCCTTGATAATAGGCAAGTGGTTCTCAAAGTTCTAGTTGCATTAGTTGCATTGCTACTTGGGATGCCGATTTCATACCATTTCCGCCATTATAGACTATAGCTGGTTTTATAATTTGGCATTTGTATTTGTTTAATCTTGTTTAAATCCCAGATTGCTGGTTAAATCCTCATCTTTTTCCCGGAATTCAACTTTGGTTGGATGGTTCAGAGTGGACAAGTGATCTCCGGGTCCTGGTCCTAGAACCACAGCAGAATGGCACCGCACCGCTACTCAGCCTGGATTCGATCATTACTGAAATGGCATGGATTGTGGGTGCCAGGTAAGAACCTGTAACAATCTGGCGGGTATCATTGGATTGGTTTAAGGGACAATTTACAGGAAACCACGGATTTTCCCATGAAATATGGGGGTTTCCTGTAAATTTTCCCATTCACCAATCCAGTGAGGTTAGTGTCAACATGTTTCAAGTATGTTTTATGTTCAACCACATTTTGGATGTTCCCGTATAACTCTTCTGTGTTCGGAGACGATGGCTCAACTAGGAATCAGCCATCAATCAATCATCAACCAGATTTAGATGCGCACAAAATGATTGGTTCAATTTTTGCTGGTTAACATCATGTTAATGTCCATTTATGTTGGTCAAATAATACCTTTCTGTTGGTTCATCACACCTCATCCCACGATTTTTCGCGGTGAAGCCCGGAGAAGCCCGCGGCTCCCCGCGGCCAGGCATGGCTGGCTGCCCATTGGGAGCGAAAACTGAAGAAGCAGGACCTGGCTGATGGCTCTGGTAGAGATCGAAGAAAGACATCACGAAACCATGGTTTTTAACATCAAAATATGGGGGTTGCCTGTAAGTTTTCCCATAAACCAATCCAATCAATTCTTTAAAAAACATCAAAAGAGAATCAGATTTTAGATCATCCCATCAGATTTAGGCAAACATCATCTAACATTGATAGTTGGGATGCAAATATGATTTCTTCAAGGAAACATAGGGATTGGGTGTTAGTCGAAATCCATCCAAGTGTATATTACACTTGAATACGAGTTTATTGGTTTTAGTTCATCCATCCAACTGTATATCAAACTCCCATGAATACGACAGCTAGCCGCAAGCGGAAAAACAATGGGATGTGATTCAAAACAAATGGTGGAAGTAGAACCCATCGGTTTCAATACGCAGCTCGTCTAGGAATGGTGTTGATTCATGGATAGCACAGGGAAATACACCCCCAGTAAACTAAGATGGCTATGGAGAATTATCCTTTTTTATTTCAGTATTGTAAATTGACAAAGCAAGTGGCCGTCTATAGCTTTGTTTGCTTTCTGCATCACTGGCACGCAGGTGCTGTTGCACTTCTCGGCAGGCGGCATATGGAGTCCGCATCAAGACACATATAATAATATCAAGACACACATATAATAATATATATATATATATACCTAGAGCCTCAAAGGCATGCAAAAATAGGTCAGACCCTTGTTTCAATAAATAAAAGTACGCCCCTTCTAAAAAAGTACGGCCCTTTGAACATATTGACTTTGGGGGATTTTCATGAAATCATCATTGAACACTATTTCTCACAATATCTCACCATGTTTCTGCCTGCAGTCATGTCAAACAGGCGCCATTTCCCCAAGTTACAGATTGACATATGTTGAATTTTAAGTTTGAAGGGATACCAGAGACCAATTTTTGAAATGCACCTCACACACACATAGAATTCTCTGGCTGAGGCATCACCTCAGTATCAACTTCATTTTTTCTCTTGGACTCCGCACCATATCCCCTAGCGCAGTTCCGCTGCTAAGGCAACTAAGGCTTTTTCTGCAGTCGACACCATCAAAGTCATGAAGAATACAGTATCCTTTTGACATGTTTTGACCATTTATGAATCATTTGTGATTTTTCTGCTAGACATGGGTATTGGTACATCAATTCACCCAGCCATCCATGTGAGAATTGTGCCAACTTGTTCTCCTGCCTTGCCACACGGCTCAAAAGGGATCGCACACCTCGCGCCAACGCCACCCGAAGCACACCTCTGTCCTTGACCATGTCGGAGTTCACGGTCCGGACGCGCAAGCCACTGATCTGAAATGGGTTTGCCATGCCGATCTTGAAGACCTGAAGCATCAGCAAGGCATTAAGATGAAGATGTATAAAACATGAACTTTGTCGAAGTTGAGTATCAAATGATAGATCATACTTTTCCCTAGTAAAGCTGCCATTCATTTTAGACGCAGCCTTTTTCTCAGTGTGCTAAGCACTTAGTATAAGCGATGTAAGTGTTGAATCAGCCAATTTCTTGTTAGTCATACAGTCATACACGTGATAGGTCAGATCGGTATTAGGTACGTTCAGTTTTAGAATGTATTACAGTAATGTACTTTTGGTCTATGTGTAGATATATAGTGATATACGTGATATTGATACCAGATTACATTCAATGAATTCCGATGATACATCCAGGGATCTCAGGATATCCATATCACCTTAACCATCATTGAACATTGGTGGATATATATATATATATATCTATGATACTGATTATTCAATGATGATCACTCAATGATTCAATTTTTTGGTGGATTTACCCCCTGGTAAACGAACATAACTATTGAAAATGGCAATTTTTCATGGGTAAATCAACTATAAATGGCAATTTTCAATAGCTATGTTAAATTACCACAGGGTATATCATCATTGAATCATGCACCCAAAACCATCCCATCGCCAGGTTTTTGAACAATCCTTTGCTGGGCCGCAAGCAGTTCGTCTTGGACGTGATCCATCCGGGCATGGCCAATGCGCCTCGGAACCGATGGTCACTGCGCAAGGTCTTGCCGCACCCTTGGTGCAAGAAATTGCTATGGGTCAAGTCATTGGGTTCCCAAATAATTAGATACTTTTACACCTTAAAACATGTTAAAATGATTAATAAGATTAGATTCAAATCTGTGGTTTTCTGGATCCTAAATTTTGACTCATCACTCGGGGGCACCAGATGGGTTTGCCCAGAAATGGAGCAGTATGCCGCCCCAAAATTGCTGAATGGCTTTTTTTTTTTGAAGTCAGATGATTGGATTTCGGTGCTTTCTCGTAGTTTACAATGGCAACCCCAATTGTAAGTGCCTATAGTAGCATTGTTTTCTGCCATTTGGAACTGCTCCTTTTCTAGCCATGACCTTCGCCTAGTAAAACACGACTAGTAATAGAATGGAAAACAACTGGGTGATCCCCATTGCATTGGGAAAATGACCAACCACAGCTTCTAATTGTTGGATCTTGTGATTGGATTACATCATTTTGGGCCAAGATGCATATGTAATCCAACTTTCCCAAACTTTCCTTGGTTGTTGGAAACCACATATTATTGGTTTTCGCACCTGGGATTGGTCAGAAAACACCCACACAACATCACTAGATGTGGCTTGCATCATTCACGACTCGCTATACTTAGCAGGAAGATCCCATGGTCAACATTGGATGGCTATATACTGCTGTAAAGAAGAAGGATATGAAACAAAGAACCTGACTAGCTAAAAACCATTACTGCCATGCGTCGATCTTCTGGATGGTCCAGCTCTTTCATTGATGGATGTCATTCGCTAAGCCAGTGCGGTTTGTCTCGTGGTGATTCACCCCAGTTATGTGTTGCAACCCCGATATTGTAATCCACTTACCACCTGGGATGAATACCAGGTATCCCAACTGTTGTATGTCATAAGATGTTATAACCTTGCTTATTCCAATTCCCATGAAACTGCTGCGATGGCCCTGGGCCCAAATCGAGCGAGGTCTCCAAGAAAGATTTGGCCGAAAAGCTGCGAAGCATGTGCCCCTCCGGGGGATGGATGAGAGGTGCTGTGCCCAGGGGGCCTTGATATAATATTTGGCCATGGTTCAAAATTATGGTACCAGAAATGGTCATTTTTAATGGTAGATGAACATAAACCACCCAATTATAGGGTTTATAATTTTGAACCATACCCATTTCACGGAATATGTCTATATATGTTCGCCCATTCCTATGGCTTCCTTGAGTGCCTTGGTTGAGATTTTTTGTGTAATGATGTGTAATGTGTCCCCATGCCCCCGTGTCTGAGATGAGTTCAATGATCTCAATGCACTCGTGTTCGTTGGGATGGCTTGACCAGCCATATCCAGACATGGAAAAACTGTAGCGGTATCACTTGACAAAAAAAGCGATGATCATCACGGATTGTATCATAGTGTATCATGATATGCCGGAAAATCTTTCCAGGATGTTGTAGATGATACCCTGTGGTTATTTAACATAGCCATGGAATAGCTGGCTAATTTTGGATGATTTTCCCATTAAAACCTCCACTTATAGGGGATTTTCTATGGCTATGTTAAATAACCAGAGGGTATTTGTTTTTGTATGATTTTCAGGTTTGTCACGTTTCGGCATCTCTTTGGGGGTTGATATACTGTATATCCCATTGTAACCCGAGAGATTGATGAGTCTTCTATCCGCAGTTCTGGCCAGTACCTCCTACAGGTCTCCTGCAGATTTTCAGCCAGGTATGATTTGGAGCTTTCAAATTTCATATTGCTGGGTAAATTACAACGACCTCATTGTCACCTCACTGGAATTTAATGGTTAGGATTCGGCGGTTCATCCCCAAATGTTCTTATTTAACATATTTAAAGTTACTGTAGTCAAATATTGTAATCTAATTTACCCAGATTGTTCTTTTCATTTGTCAACCTTTTTGTACCTAGGTACAGGGCCAGGTTTCTTCAAATGGATCTCCAAGTCACCATGGGTTTCAAGACTAAGTCATGGTCATCCATGACGACTGGATGATTTGGGGTACCCCTATGACTTAGGAAACCTCCCACTAATCATCTCTCCAGGTACAAGGTTCAGGACGTGAATTGCATTCAGCTCTTCTCCTTCAAGACCGCCTTCGGTGGTGGTCGCAGCTCTGGTTTTGGCGCCTCGGATGAGAGGGTCCCCTGAAAAAAGCGACTGGTTGAATCCCCATCGAACTAGAGGAATTATGAACACATCTTTGAAAATAGTGGTAGCCCTCAATCTATGTGATGTTTATATTGGTTTATTTGTATGAAGCTGGACAGGCATGCCGCTACAACGGACCTCTACAATCACCACAGTTCAAAAGTAGCAGTTTTGTGGGGTATCCCATTTCTCCAGCTTCTCCCATTCTCAGTTGCGGTTATGGGTGGAGGATTAGACTTCTCCCAAGCAAGCGAAAGCCGCGCCTTCAACAAGTTATCCCCAAACTTGGATAGGTAGTCTAATCCTTTAGTTTTTTGCTGTGAATTGAAAAAAGCAGCATTTTTTTCAGACTAGGGAAAATTGACCATGATCTGAGGCCTCATCTATGAGAACCTGGAGAAGATGAAGAAGTTTGAGCCAAAGTACCGCTTGAAGCGCGTCCTTTGGCACCGGCGTTTTGTCGTTAGTCACCTGGAAAGGGGCACCGCATAAAACGAAGGCTGGCTGTTGGAGCTGATATTGGTTAGTCTGATAAAATGGGCACCTCTAAATCCATTATAATCCATTGCTTCATCATCATCTTCCCCATTCAGTGGCTATAATTGGGGGTATCCCCTATTTTAAGACAAAGCCATATATGGTAAAACCAATTACCCTCTGGTTATTTAACAGTTTGCTATGGAAAATGGTCCATTTATAGATGATTTATCATGATTTACTGATCTACCTACAAACAAATGGTGATTCTTCATAGCTACGTTAAATAACCAAAGGGTTTGAACCATACACCATGTTCCCAATTTTACGACTTGGGGGGCTTACTATTATTGGGTCAACCACTGAGTATGATACATGGCTCGTGATTTTGAAGGGCTAAGCTGATCCGGTGCCGGAACTATCAAGAAAGAACCAGGAGAGAAACGGGGATCTAAGACCACAATGTAGCATGGTGGGACTGATACCCTCTGGTGATTTAACAGCTTGCGAACTAGAAAATCACCATGTTCACTAGGTAAATCATTATCGAACTCTCAGGGTAAATGTATGGATCTCTTCGTGCCATGATTGTTTTGATAACGCAATGAGCGAACTCCCCAGGGCCACAGGTTGCTGCATGTGGAAGCCCGATCTTGTTGAGTGTTCTCAAGTCAGAGCCTTTGGTAATTAAAACAAAGTAGACATGGAAAATGAATGAACATGACCCATCCGAAGATTATTTATATAGCTACAATTTCCATGGCCATCCATGGCTATGTAAACGCCGGAGGATAGTCTCTATCGTCATTGATCTCCAAGGGATGATAATAGTCCAATAGATCGTCTTGTGGAACGAAGACTGCCCAACTGATGCCGTTTGTGAATTGCATAGATTCAGAGGAATGTTCCATAGAATTTGGGAACGGAACATATTCCAATTGTTCAGTTTTGCTTAGTATATTCTCGACATTGTGTTTTGATGTATTTGGAAAGATCTCGTTGTCGAATCCATGTTCGAACAACCACTTAAAATAACTCCTTGGAATCCTTTGGATATTTTAGTAGAATCATCAAGGCTTCTGTCATGCCACCCACAAATGCAAGCATGGCAATATCAGCTAAAGCCACAATTTACCCCAATGAAACAACCAGACAAGCACCCTACTTCTCCAAGTGAAATATCCAGGCGTATGCAGTAACCCATTTACGATTCCTAGGATGAACCAATGGCTATCAACAATTCACCAGATATAGTCATCCATATTTTGGTTGGCTAAATCCTCCAATTCTTCACGGCTTAAATCAGTTTTTCCTGGTTGAATCATGTTGGACCCAGTTTTGAATCATGTTAAATCCTCCAAGTTTTGGAGTTGCACATAGTTGAAATATGTTGAAATCAATTCCACTCATTTTTTGCTGGTTTTGTCCACCATAATCCACCTATGTGTTTGTTTAATTTCGGGCGGCTCTGAGGTCGGAGTGGGAGGCGAGAAGAGCGGCCCAGGCCAAATCTGTAGAGGTTATGGGGCCAGTTATGGGGGCTACATAGATACAATGTGGGGCCCCCCAGTGATGTGAACGTTGGTCTAATTTCAACCCCATGGTCTTGCAATCGCAGCAGTAGCTGCTTCAAAGGGGGCTGCTTTGGAGGATTTTAGAGCCTAAATAAATCCAAGACTTTTCTGGATATTTTCAGGATCGCGGCAGAGGGAAAAAATCAGGAAAAAGTTAGCTTTTCTTTGTTTCTATCAGGAAAAAAATTGCTTTTTTAGCTTTGATCAGGAAAAGGTTAGCTGTTTGTAGTCTCGGTTAGTAGTTTTTCTTAGCCTTTGCTGGATTTGGCTAGCATTTGTTAGCCTCTGTGAAGGTGTTATTGCTTTATTGCCTTTGTGAAGGTTGTTTGGTTTTGCTCCTAGGCCGAGCACAGTGGGATAATCAGGCAGGAAACAAGATAAGAGCCAGGGATTTGATCTGGAATAGCCCAGTAGAAAAGTAGGTTTTGTTTTAGCTTTAACTAGATTAGATTAAAGCAGGAATCCAGCAGAATCAAGCAGAATCCAGCAGAATCTTTGAAGGGGCTGCAAATTTCAGAGCGGCCCTGTTTAGAGCGGTACCTCAAGTGAATGCATGACATGAACTACAGTTATGATTATCATAAACCGTTAACCATAGTGACATTGGAGTTATAAACCAACTTAGTATTGAAGACCACTTGAGTATTGCAGGATATTGCAGGAGTTTCCACAAAACCCTGGAAAGTGAAAGGGCCCCTCCAAAAGCGATAAGCATGACAATAGCAACCACTCAGATGTAAAGTATTTTGACGGGAGCTCATATATATATATATATATTATATCTATAGATATCTATAGTTAAATGCGACTATAAAGCAACAATCCATAGTTCACGGGGATTACAAACCAACTTAGAACTGGGGGGAGCACCACCCTTGAAGGAAAAATATGGGAAAATCCTGCGAAATTGATGGACAATGATGGGAACACAAAGTGGGAACATGGGGATCATACACTTGACGTAATCAAACATGGCAAGCCTGGCTAAGCTGAGAAATCCCCCGAACTTATTGGAGATTTCTAGCTGGGAAAATCAAAGAATAAATGGGAGCTAGATGGTTCTAGCAAGCCAATGTTTGATGACAGAGGGTATAGGATGTGTCCAATCGTGATAACTCGCTATGTCATACATGGTTTTTCGTGATTGGTTTATAGTGATATGTGACAATTCTGAGATGGTGAAGGTCCAGGGTCACAAGGGGACTGGTAGTTTCATGTGTATATCTACCCTCTGGTTATGACTAACATAGCCATAATTAGCCATGGCAAAATGGCCAATTTGTTCGACGATTTTCCCAGCTAGAAACCTCCATTTAGTTCGGGGATTTTCCATGGCTATGTTACATAACCACAGGGTAAATGTTCCACCATCTTTGGGATGTTGATCTTTTGGGGGGGTTGAACTCGGTTGAACCCCCGTTGCAAAGACCTCAGTTGTTGGCTGTTCCTATCAGGACGACGTGCCAAGAAGGACACCAAGAACAGGATGAAGAAGGATCGCTGCTATTTTTTTGGGCGGCTTTGGGTAAACCTTGATTAGGTAGGTAAATATGATAATATGCTACTCTCTATGGATCCAAAATATAGCCTGAGATGATCAAATGATTCCAATCACACCCAAAACTTTGTCAGAAGATATTTATATACATATACAATCTTATACATTGGGATCCATGGGAATGGTTGGCTAGAAACACGGGAATAGTTCATGCCCAGCTGAGAATGATTCCTTTTGCGCTGATACACAAAAATCATGGAGTAAATTCCGTTGGGAATCCTGTCTTGACATGCTTTGACCTTTATTCGCGAAATTCCAGATTTGGCAAGCGGTCGAAAGGAAAAGAACACTTCCTCAAAAAAAACAATCTGCAACTGCCCTAAGAATCTCGAATGTGAAATGCTGTGAAATACCAATTTTTCGAGACTCCAGGGCCTGTTCATTCTTGAAATGGACCGGAATCATCATGGTAAAATGATGGATCCAGCTGGGTTCGTACCTTATTTTTTGAGAGCGGGTCGGCATGGGGGGTGGAGTTGTGAAAGGTCTGATTTTGCAAGGTTTTGCACCTATCATGCATGAAGTGGTGTGGTTACGAGATGGTCATGCTACATTTCAAACAAAACATTTCAAACCATAATGTAATCTTACAAGAAACTTGCTTTTTTCAATGATTTTGACACTGTGCCCCATGGGAACCCCTTCTGCAGAGCTGTATTCTTTTTCCAGGGAAAGGTGGGCTTGTTTGCAAATAGTGTACTGTACTGTACCCCAAAAATGTCAAAATCCAATGTTTTTGTTCACAAGGATATGGCCCGAACATGGTGTATCTCCCAGTTCTGACCTGCTTTGGGGCCATCAAAAGAACCACAAGGATAATCTCCTTCAAGTTGGAACTCGTGGTAGGAAATCAGGTTCAAACCTGTCCCACTTAGCATGGTGATGACCCTGTGTTTTGGGGTATTCTATCTTGTTCCCAATAAGATGTCAATATTCTATCTTGTGGGCGGTCACTATAAATTCCCATTTACGCTCGAATTATATTCCATTCACATTCACATACCCATTTGTGGATTCCGGCTTCGTGTCGCCAATATCATTGGGTCTCACAGTGCGGAAGAATCCAACTAATAGGGCCGTGACCACGTATATGTATATATACACGCATATATATATATATATTATGTATTTATATATATATACACAGTACTGGTAATTACATATGTATACATATAATTGTATAGATTATACTAGATTACATGTATATGGGTATATATGAGATAAAATATATCTAGCAAAGATGTGTTTGAATTTCCATACTCCATCTTCTCCAGAGTGATACATGGGTCGCGATATCATCCCTGCAGGCCCGAGGAAAGGACAAGGCCAAGGCAGGTGCAAAGAAGTGAGCACCACCCCGGGGCACGGCACAACGCGAAACGTGTGAAAACAATGCTGCCAGGGCACGAAGAGGGCACGAAGAGGGCACGATTCTCCTGATGGTATTAGATATTTTTTTGGATCCTGGGTAAATATAAGGGGGTAAGTAGAGGGCAAATAAGCAAATAACCTTGAATATGATGACCATGGGGTAATTATCTCAAGACTTCGGTTCATAATGATAATGATATAATGATATGATAATATACAATATTGAGAAACATGGGACATACTCTGGATGAAGTATGTTGGGACCTCGGTGAATGACCTCACCATAAATGATGGGTAAAGGGTAAGGGTAACTATCCCAAAGTTGCCTAACTCTTGAGTTTGGTAAATTGTTGCAATTCAGCCAGATCCATGGTTTTCCAGCTGGGTCCAAGCAAAAACCTGCTGCTTCCAGATTTGGTAAACCTCAACACCCAATGATAAATCCGCAGATGGCCCTCAGATGAATGCATTCAAAACATTTCATCCTCCATCAAGGTTTCAGGTTGATCTTGGATAACCTGCATGGAAGAGTTCTCATCTTGTTTGATTTGATATTTCCATAATATATCCCCCATTTGTGGCCGAAGAAATTCATGGACCTGCCCTTGACCAATCTTTTACCCACTTGCAGTAGCCATCTCCCCATTTATGGCTTGTTCCGTAGCCAAATCTGTTGGCAAGTTCCCTCATTTATTGATTGGCTATCATCTAACTCAGATATAAACTCATTGTTGCTGATTAAATCTCCTTGTCCATTTGTATTGCTTCGTCAACCCAGTGGTTTGGTCTACCTACATTTTCTTGGCTCAGCCCCAATCTGGAATAAGCTTGGATTGGTCAATGTTGGTTGAATGCACAATATACCGTATGTATAAAATTGATTAAAATTGTATACAATGAAAATCATATATATATATAAAAGATAGTATAAACTGATATAAACTCGTTTTGCCAGAGGGGCGAATCTAATACCAGGCTGAACAACATTTGTTGCGAGTATCCAAGATGAGCCATGCAAACATCAGCTAGGACTACGTGGAAGCCGATCTGCGCTCACTGCTCAACAGGACGCGGGGTGGAACGGCAGTAGGCTGTCTACAAAATCTAGAAGTGTGTGACCCAGAAAACTAGAGATTTCACTTGTAAAAATGGGGATTTGATTCCAAAGGAATTTCACTTGCAAGGAATGGGGATTTAACCTGCTATAGGCAGGTGATCGAATCCGAATGACGAGGGATCGAATCCGGGGGCAGATGAATTTTTGGTCGCTTTGGGCCCCTTACCGCACAAAGCTCAGAAAATGGCCGTGAAAAACGAAGAAAAGTGAGAATGTTACCCTCTGGTAATTTAACATAGCTATTGAAAATAGCAATTTTTAGTGGATTTTCCCATTAAAAATGATGATTTTCCATGGCTATGTTAGTTTACCAGAGGGTATCCACAAGATGCAGATTTCACCAGTGGTAGTGCAACCCTTGGCCTTGACCCTCGACCCACCAGAAAGGTGACCCATTCGTAGATTTTTGCGCCCCCCTCCGGCGCGAAAAAACGTCCTTCAAGACGAAGCCCTGGGCACAGTCACGGTGATGATCTTTCATCTTGACTAGATTTACATATGGGTGTGTCTGAAAATGAGGTATATCCTCCAAATGGCCATTTAATAGGGAAAATGATTATAGATTATAAACCATCAAGACTTGGGGTACCTATTTTCAGACAAACCTGTATATGTATATATATATATATGGCAAATCTATCCATGCGAAGTCAGAATCGACTCTGGCTTTCACTTGGGTTGCAGCACTTGGGTTGCTGCTTTTCCTACGGACGACTCCCAGGCATGGGACAAAGTTCAGGGTCCTCCCAAAAATTGCGGCCTTCGGAAACCATCCAGTTTGGGCGAGCGTGTTAAAACTGGATGATATCAATCATTAGATTCAAATTGAATTGCACTCCAGTGGCCAAACACGGCTAGCCGGGAAATTCCCTTTAAGATATATGCTCAAATGGGCACGCAGACGGGAACATCCTTGACAAAACATTGATAAACATTAGATTTTTCAGCCAGCCATGTTTGATTACCAGAGGGTAGCAACCCTAAAATAGATGGAAAAGCAGACAGTATGAGGAAAACGTTGGACAACCATTTCTATCTAATTTTTATCTCTTTTGAGACCCCTACAAGTGGAGTCGTTCTGTGCGCGCATGAATGGCCGAGGGTAAACGAATGCCAAAGGTACACATCATCACAGCACGTTTGTACAATGAGCTGTCTACAGACTATATATACTGACTGATTTTGAGGATGTCTGCTAAAGACCCTGGTTAATCAGTCCCCAAATTGAGCTTATCTCACTACTGGCTTATAACCCCCACGAAATCGAACCAGTTTCTAGGTGATTCACTCACTAAGTTGCGTATATGCATAATATATATATAATGATATATAATATATTATACATTATATTATCATATTATATCCCTTGGTGTATCCCACACCACATCCCCATGATCTTGTTGGTTTTCTACCAATTTCACATGATCCGCTTGCGGCGAGTATCTCTCGACGCCGCTCCGTCGTCTCCCTCCGCGCCACCGGACATTTGCTGGTCCCCAACCTGGTAACTGTGCGGCTGGATGCGCTCGAAATGAAGATATACCCTGCTGCTTAGGACTAACGGTTAGCTATGTAAAATCACCAATTGCTATGGGTAAATATGGGTAAGTCATCATTTTTATCATCTATTTATGCATATATGTATATATGTGGGTTAAAAATTATGATTTCAATGAAAATATCGCCCATAAACTGGGGAACCCTTGGAGAAAGGTAGTGACTCGTACTACCTTGTGTTTTACCAGAAATAGATAGAAATAGGGGACTACACTTATCATTACCAATCACCTGAAAAGTTGTCTAAACTTTTGGTCATTCATCATCGGCAAAGTGGTACGTTCATGTGAACAGGATGAAAAACTCTGTGGGCTTTGGGACCCACGATATGGTAAACCTGCAGATAAAGACTCCACTTGCTTTCCTAGACCATATGGTTTAAACTTGGGTATCAACAAACCAATTGGATGTGAAGAGACCAACATATTGGGCGGGGTTGTCCATACGTATCTATTTGTATCTATATAAATATACAATATGTACGTATACATATTGTACGTTGATTATACTCAAATACCCCATGCCAATTAGATGATTTCATAGAACGTTCGTAGCCTTTTCCACATATTTCTGGTCACTTCGGGTCCCTAGTTTTGACCCCAGGGGGGCAGGCGGCCTTGAGAAAATCCCACTTTTTAATGGATTAAATCATTGTAGGGAAAAACTAGGAGAAACAATGGTTTTTTCCAACACATATAGGAAATTCTGATTTTCCCTTAGACCAGATCTAGGAAGATTGCATGGCTTTTGATCCGAACAAACATGTTTTCCCTTGGTCTTGAAAAACAAACTGTTTATTCACCAATTATTCAACAAGTTCAATCACCCATCTGTATTTGAAGGATTATCCCAGTTAGCAACCGCTTAATAACCCTGGTAAGTCCCTCAATGTGATTATCGCATTTGAAGATTATCCCACTTCAAACTGGATCATCAGCCCACACCGATTACGATGGGCGATCCTTCCAGCCCTTTTGGCTCTTTTCACCTGGAGCGAGCACTTTTCGAGGTTGGGGCGTGCAAAATCTACGTGAAAAAATGTAGCATTTTCGAGGCGCGACCTTGCTGCGGATCCAGTTGGTTCTGAGTATTTCTGCATCCGTTCAGGGGACCTCAAAGCTGTTTCCTAAATGCCCAAGCAATACATGGAGGCAGATGTTCCACCCTGTAGCCATGCGAAACCAAGCATGGGATGGACAATGCGTGTCAGAGATTCTTATAGAGTGATCTTTGGCAAGTGATCGTCAGTTCAGACAAGGAATCCCAATGCTTGGGGGTGCAGTTGAGGTATGATTAATGGGTATAACTTATAACTGTGGCATTTGAACTTTCACCTCCATCAGTTGGGATATGGGGCCCCTACAACTATGGTTAGATAAGCACCTTTCACTTGTACAGCCACTAATTCGGGTCATATATAGTCAATAAAAGCAATGTTTATAGTTCATTACCACTATACTTATACCCATTAAATCACAGCCAAACCAAAACTAATACTTCATTACCACAGTTTTTCCCATGCGGTGAAACAAAACCACTATCAACCACTAAAAACTTGAGAACACAACTATGGTTGTGTAGCCAATTTAACCACTTGGTTCATGTATATTATACAAAGTTTATACAAAAACAAAGTTCTCAGAAGTGTATACATATGATTAACATATATAATTATATAATATACATACACATATACATACATGTAACAACTATGGTTACGAAAACCACTATACATAATCATATACAACCACTTAGTTCACTGGAACTGCACCCGCAGCCCGTGTCCATATCCTTGCGATCCACAGGAGGAGGCGGAGGAGGTGCGAACGGCCTTGATGATGGCGTGGCTCGCGACATGTTTAGCTTTGGATCAAGGGAAGGGACAATGGGATTGCCAACATGAGCCAAACCAGTAAAATAGGGGTACCCCCAAATCATCCATTTTAATAGGATTTTCCATTATAAACCATCCATTTTTGGGTACCCCCATTTTAGGAAACCCCCATATATATTCATATGTATATAGCATGATATGTAAAGAAAAACTATGAACAACTATAAGACTATGATGCCAGGGAGTTGGTGATCCCAAAAAGCCCACAATTCCAGCGATGGCTGGACATAGACATGGGTTCGTCTGAAAATTAGGTACCCCAAATTCCAATGGATTATAATCATTATTCCTTATTATTCCTATTTAGAAAGCCATTTGGAGGGTACAGCCCATTTCCAGACAAACCTATATTTATCTTTGATATCCAACATCTTCCACAGAAAATTTGGAGGACTTAGCTCGCCTGCCAGAGCCTTCAGCTTTGATCTCCAACAGATTAGAATGAAACGTGAGTGGATATAATATGTTTACTGAGTTTTCGTTAAATCCGATTCAAAGTGTTTTGTCATAATGTTTTCAAAACATAAAGTGCTTTGATTCAACTATAGCTTTCATTGTCAGGATGATGTCACTGAATTTTAGGGGGGTAATGCGAACATTATGATACTGATACTTGTGACCAACAAAAGCAACACTATCACACACAGCTCGCAGGTGTTTAACAGTTGTGCCGTTGAATAAAAAATGCAGGTGGTTTATCGACCAGTATTTTTCCCTGTTACGCAAAAAACAACTCCAGCACCCTGTTCCAAACATATTGATTGAGACCCGTCTGGTACTGCATAACACCAAACAAATGCCCTTCAGCAAAGGCCGCTAGCTTCTACCTTCCAGGTGGAAGTGGAATCCCTAGATCGAAAAATACAACCAATTTCCCTCTACTTACCTTGGACTGCTTCGATGCTTGCAGCAGCATCAGCCCAGCAACTGATCCCAGCATGCAATATGGTGCAGACATTTTGCGAGAAGAAATATAGGATCAAGAAGGGGGTTGGTTGAAAGATTGGCTCTATATCTACGGGTTGTAGTCTTGTTCTATCTGACGAAGACGGGAACATAGCAAAACTGACTGCAACCAATAAATATGTAAAACTGTAAAACGCATTAAGCCATTGAACAACTATCCATGCACCTCCTATTCCACCGTTCCTTCCGATTTCGATAGCTGGGGGTTCTGGGATCCAAATGCACCACTACTGCATGGGTCCTTTAAGTCGAAGGGGCTTGTCTAAAGTCGTCCGGAAATCCTGTGCAGCATGGCCATGTTTTGTTGAAAGGCGCACCTTGGATCCGAATTTGGACCGTCAAGCTCCGGAAGATTTCAACCATTAAATTGCTTACGGCTATTGCCGCTCCCATGATGACAAAGGAACACGTATGAAATTGTTATGTTTTCATATGGCAGGTGGCAGTTCTCAATCGCTGCTTCGAAGCGCCGGCGTCTCCAGATGGCATTTCCGCGCAAGCATCCTGCATAGACCGCGAGGTTGAGGATAGATCTGTGACTTGGCGCGGCGCAAGGTGGCTTGGATTGCCAGAAACTGCCGTTCAACCACTCTTGCAGCAACCCATAAGGGCCAGATCATTCCATCATGAACATGAACTGACCTGGCTCGCCCCAGATTCGGAGTGGCAGGTTCAGTCGCCCCACAGACATGCAGGTGGATCGGGGGAGGGGCCCCATGCGTTTCCCTTCAAGGCTTGGTATAGTCATGCTTCTTTCTTTATGTTTCGCATTTTTAGTGACCATATCATCACAAAGCGTTGGCCAAAGCCCAGGGGTTATAGCCCCAAATGATCTTTGGATTGGATGTAACTCGCCACAAGTATGGGCCATTTACAGGCGATTCTTCACAATTGGGTGGCTGGAAACCCCATGAGTTAGGGGATTGAGGAAGATGAGGAAGGGGCTCCAAACGACTTGTTGTTGTTTTATTGGATTGGATTTGACAAAGGTCAAAAGTATGAACAAACTGCCTCCGAACCGAATTGTTCTTTGGAGGCTATCTTGTCCAGGGCTGTTGGCATCCACCACAAGTAGTTTTTCACCATTGAGGATCAGGGTTCAATGCTAACAACAAATGGGAACGCCTCGTTCATAAATCGGGACGAAACCTAAACATGCAGTCTCCATAGCCAGATCAACCGCATTTGGCAAAAAAACGGCTGGTAAATCACGAAAACACGCGGATGGATAGAGGGCACTGGAAGGGGAAAAAGCCGCATATTGGCTCTCATTTACATGGTTAAATGGATTTTCAGGCCCACCCACCAAGTTTGGTGTTTTTTTTTCGTTTTGACAAAGCACATTTGGATTTCGTCTCAGGCTGTCCCAGAAATCATGTCATAGATATCTATAGTGGTTCATCATTTTCACCATGCCACTGGCCATACACTGGGATCACTGGGGCATTTACCAAATTCCGTCCATGTCCCCGGGCTTTTGGGAGGCGGCAGAAGAGATGGCGCCGATTCGGGAGGCGTGCTCCACACATCTGGAGACCCATCGGGGTATTTAAATCCAAATGCACATGAAAACTGAAAAATGGTAAACATACTAAAATTTTCTAGAATAATGGGTGTAAAACGTTATTTTTGACGGTACTTGGAGGGTCTAAGAGCGTACTTGAATCAAAAAAAACATGGATTTCATTAAGATGGGAAAACATAATGATCAACAATTTTGGAGGATTTTGGAGGACAATCGGCGGGGAAACATTATAATCATGAGTCATCAACACGGCATAACACGGCTGTTTTCCAGTAAATATAAAGAAAAACTACTTTATTACCCAAATACATACATATATAATCATTTATACACATATATATATATATAAATATGCAATATATATATATATGTATATGTATATATATATATATACACATGATTCACAACATGATTTCGGGGGAAACCAACTGGATGGGTAGTCGGGTACTAAATAGTTGTTTGCTACAAATCAGGGAAAAGAAGAAAATGGGAACCAAACCCAAACCGGCTCATTCAAAAAACCTATCAAAAATTGATCATACTAGTACAAAATACCGCCCTTATGGGCCCATCACGAATAGATCCCATCCTCAACCAAGATTTTCTAACGGATATTTGATCTTCGAGTGAATGGGGTTGGGGTTCCAAGTCGTTTCATGTTTGTGTCAACGCGACCAACAGTAGATATGAGTTACGGTCAAAATGCCTGAAAACCACTGTAGTACTGCAGAATGCAAAGCGATAGGGCCCACACGAAAAACGATTATGCTACAAAACACTGGAAAACTATATGACCCGGCCCCCCCCAAAAAAAAACGATAACTGATGATAATAGCAACTACTGAGATTGAAAGGGTTTTGACGGGCGCTCAAAGGCCCACGAGAGAAAAAATCATGGATGAAACTGGCCATTTCTATATGTTACTAAAGGTGAGGGTTCTATATTTTCTCCTTGTTTGTTTAAGGGGTGCACTCACCGTAGCAACTTGGCATTCGCAAAACACGGGTCAGTATTTTTCTGACCCGTGTTAGTTGGTCTTTCATTGGTCATGTCAAGTATCACTTCATAGCCCCGATCTTTTTTCTGCAGAACTGAATGGTTTGGTTCAAGGAAGAATCTCTGGAAAATCATGATTTTACCATCCAAATATCCACGTTTCTTCCAGATGTTCCCTTATTGAAACCTTTTTTGGGATGAACAACTAACTACAGAAAAAAGAAGTAATCATGTCCAAAAACATTTTGGAGAGGATGATGTGTTTCCCAGGAATCAACACCAAGGTAATCTCAGGAAGAACAAAGAATGTCCATCACAATGATCCTCAGTATATGTTTGGCCTTAAATCTCCACACGTGTATACATCATCGCTCTACAAACACTCTCATTGTATCTCATTGTCAATGATTTTGTTTTTCATATTTTTGGTGATATATTCTATATATATATATGATGTCCACAAAGATGTTCGTGTCCCAACATGGTGTTTCATCTCCATGTCTTAGATCTTTGTTAATGTGGTAAACTCAACAACAAATCCATCCGAACCACCAACCGGTTGGGAGTAGTTTTACGTTTCTTTTTTCTTTCATCTTGTCAAACAGAGGTAATCCCAACCATCAATGCTGGTATGGTTTATACCGATCATTAACCCATATCAACTATCATTATCCATCATTAACATTCATTAACTATCGTTAGCCGTCATCAACCCATCATGAACCCATCTAAATCCCATGACGGCTGACGCATACAGGTCCGAACACACACGGCACCTCCGGACCAGGTCCGGAGTCCAAGATCGGGGTATGTGCTGAAATGGTGAAGGGTGACCAGCAAGATGGCCGTTTTACCCTAACATAGTTGAAATATTACGACCCCGGTAGCCCCACATGTACAGTCTACTTAGTTATGTTCATGCCTAGGTCGTAGTGGTTGTAGCTTAGCTATTAGACCAACCNAGTTGAAATATTACGACCCCGGTAGCCCCACATGTACAGTCTACTTAGTTATGTTCATGCCTAGGTCGTAGTGGTTGTAGCTTAGCTATTAGACCAACCCCCAATAATGGTTGTACAGTCATATCCAAAGCATCCTATATCTAGAAGCGTTAGATGTAGGAGAGCCATGTACATAGAGTAGGAATCATTCCCTTTCCCCCATCCGGGTTAAGGTCATGTAGTAGCCTGCCAATTGCACTTGGCTCAAGCGCCCGCTGAAGAAAAGGGCGTTTTACTGATTTTGATGTTGAGGAGTGACCCAGTGTTTACCCCCTGTTGGNGTAGCCTGCCAATTGCACTTGGCTCAAGCGCCCGCTGAAGAAAAGGGCGTTTTACTGATTTTGATGTTGAGGAGTGACCCAGTGTTTACCCCCTGTTGGTCCCCTCTTTTCTCTGGTTATCAGCCGTATTGATTCTTTTTCTTTTTGCTTTGGGAAAGTCTATCACTCCTCAACAGGTAAATAGGCCCCCCATAGCTCTTGATCAAACTTCCCGCCGGTGTTTCACATTGCATGAGTCCGGAAGATCTGCGTGAAGCGGCTGCTCCTAGCGCCGCAGATCCAAGTGGTGAGGTCGATACTGGGTTGCCAGCAGCGGACGAAGGC